>JALIZH010026820.1:0-28928 GCA_030522465.1 Rhipicephalus appendiculatus
TAGATGAGCTTTCACTTATACCGTAAAATGGTGTTGCTTTGTGACTGCAGGGGTTACTTTGTGACACGCGCTCGGTTTTCAGTACTTTAAATCTCGCGCCACGACCAGGCGCCGCCGAAAAGCTATAAGCCACCCAACAAGCTCGCCAGACATGCCGTGCCACTTAGCGGCAGCCGGCCAATGTTCCCACGCTCCAGAGCCACTCTAGACGCTGACATGTTCAATGGTGTTTTCGCGCGCATTCTTGAAACACCGTAAACTTTGTGCGCTCGACCCGTCCGCACGAGAAAAACAGCGAAAACAGGTATGTACTTGTGATCGTAAATATGTGGGCTAAAATAAACTGTAATATAAATTTAATCAAGTCACGTCTGTTGAAGTTTATAGAAAGGAAACTGAAAAGTTGATACTTCGCGGGGCAACTTTGTGACACGGCTATTGTCACACAGTTACCCCACTCTGTTTTAGATGCGAAGCATCTTAAAGGAGCCCTGACATCAAATTTACGCATGTGGATTTTTTTGCATCCGCGAGTAGCTATCGACCCCCAAGCAACGATTCTCGACTCAAAATGCTGCGGAGGGACGAATAAGTACCAGTAATGTTGATTAATATATCCGGTATCGAACGCGATTCAAAACGGGAGGAAAACCCGCGAAATTGTAGTGCTGGTAGCGCTACCTCGCGGCCACGTCGGGGCCGCTCCCCAGGGGCGCTATTTTGTAAGCGTTCTAGCATAGAACGGGGAGGAGGATAGAACAAAAAGAGGAGGGAAGCAAACAGCCAATAGGCGAGCTGGGGAGTTCAGGAATGTATGCAGTGCATAAAGAAATGTATAATTATTATAACTGAACATCGATATTCAGAGGCATTGTTTTTCGCAGCTTGAAGTTGAAGAGCTCGGTGACTTTGACAATTAACTTCTGTTAAGGTCTTGACGTAGCGCCAGGTGGTATCGCAGTGGCGCTGGCCCCCACGCTGTTTAAACCAATGCTTCTAGTATTAGCAGTATTAGTGTACTTGTAAAATTCAAACGGCGCGACAATTCGAACCGTTACCCAGTTGTCGAAATAGCGCAGCAATCGAGAAGAGGTCCGCGCTTTCCCGACAACCAAAGGGCGTTTCTGCGCTCATTTATGGAGCGGCATCCCCAGTTAGCCTTACGTGCTAGCGAGCTCACCCACGAGTACACAGCAGCGGACAGGCGTCAGCTGTGAGGCGGTAGAGAGATGCGCGAGAAACCCACTCCTCCGGCCCCACCGCTTACGTTTCGATCCAAGCCGAGTCGTCCGCGGAGACTGTTTTGTAGCCATACCATCGATAGAACGACGCCCGAGCCCGTTATAACAACCTCCTCTCCGTTCTAAGCACATTTTGTGGCTATTCGCACGTCTTGACCGTCGGAATAGCCTCACAGCCTCGACCAATCGCGCATGTCTTTCCCTCCTCTTTTTGTTCTAACCTCCTCCCCGTTCTATGCTAGAACGCTTACAAAATAGCGCCCCTGAACTCCCCCAGCTCGCCTATTGGCTGTTTGCTTCCCTCCTCTTTTTGTTCTATCCTCCTCCCCGTTCTATGCTAGAACGCTTACAAAATAGCGCCCCAGCTGATCCCGCTGCCACAAAAAAAGGTGACGTCACGTCCAGCTCACATCGCTGACATTTCGTCTGCTAGGAGCGGCAGGCTCGCGATCCTGCGTTAAAAGCAATGTATTTATCAACCTCGGCCGTACTGCCGGAGCACAGGAACACCAACTACGCACCTCATGTCGCGGACGTTTGGCGAGTGAATCACTGCTTTCAGCTGCAGTAGGGCACACGTATACGGTGGGAATAGCCCCGGCCTGGAGACTGGGCCTCGTATCAAACGAGAGACCGAACTGCTTCGCCAACACAGGATTCATCGTGTAGCAGCCCGCGTCAAAGTGAAGCGAGCAAATGCGGCTGCTGTTCACAGGCGTCCAGTCCCTCGGTCCAACGGCGCGCCGAACGAAGTCAACCCACTGGCTGCGTTGAGGTTCGAGGCTCGGAAATGCATGAAAGGACACGCACTTTCCGCTTTTTCCGCGCCTCGACGGGCAGGTTCGCACTACGCAGCGGCTCCCCGACATCCTGGCACGTACTGTGTCGCTCCGAGTGATCGCACTCGCGCACGACAAATCAGTCGATGCGACACGATGTACCGCACGCACAGATCAACACAGCAAGAAGAGCCACTGATGAGACCACGCCGGGCGTCGGCGCCACAATAAACACACTCAGACCGTCGACGTCAGTGTTACTAGCGTATCACTAGCGTACGTCATAGGTGTGATTCTATCACGTGTTCTATCACACGTTGCACTAGTGTCTATGTCGCAGGGCATCCAGTTTTCCGTTGAGCGTTCATACGCTGTTTGCCCTCGAAATAAAATAACTTCCACGCGACGGACGGCATTCAAATTTGGCCAAGACGACCTATGCATACCGAGCAATCGAATGAAGGACATCTCGACTTTGAAATTTGATGTCAGTGCTCCTTTAAGGCAGGGGCTTTGTCCGTCCCTCCCTCACGCGTTCGGTCACTTTCATGAAGTAGGGAAGCACCCACTATGCGAACCAGAACACTGTAGTACAATAAGGCCGTCAACCACCACCACAGTCACCAGAATCATGGCCGAGAGCACAGAGTGGCTGCTTAGCAATGGCTAGGCAGGTGGTGGGTGCTAGCAAAGAATAACACGCACTACCGGTGGTGTCTGTCGCCCAGGTTGACTCCATTCCTTGATCTTGCTTGCATGTGCTTGGGGGGGCTTTGTCCGTCCCTCCTTCGCGCGTGCACTCCCACAACGCATCCGCGTCCCCTCCCCCCCTCTCTCTCCTACGCTCACCACCTTTCTCTCCTCTAGGAATCCTCTGCTCTACGGAGCGGCTCCCGCGTCCCGCAACCCCACAGCGCATGCGCGTCCCCTCCCTCTCCTACGGTTCCCTCTGTTCTCTCCTCTACGGAGCGGCGCGCAGGACAGGTGGTGCGACAGCTGCATACTCAGCTGGGGGCGCCACGGTAGTTCCGCGTTATGAAAATGATGGAGTGGGCCTCATTATCTCTCCTGTCCAGCGCCGCTATGAGCGCCCGGGCCGCGAAACGAGAGCGGCGACGTTTCTCCCGCTCAAGCTAACCATCTAACCGTTGCTTCGCATCCACACATGGTTCCCTTTAGCGGGAGATGGGGAAGTTTTTTTTTCTTTTTTTATTTAAATTATATGTTGTTTTGTTGAAAGGAGGAAGATGCTCAATGTCCCAGCGGGGAAAAGCATATCGGTTGCCGACGTGGAAGAAGCGAGCAAGACAGGAAAACCAACAACCGGAAAGAAAGGCAGCTCTTCCTCCGGTATCAGAGCTAGACAACCTAGGAAGAGGTCTTCTCTTGACGACAGCCCAGAAGAAAGCACTGACAGCAATTCTACATAACGCAAATAAACTTTTGATGGGGTAACATTACGGCAGCCCTTTTTTTCCCAATCATATTCAGCCAAAGACAACGTTGTCACAAAGTTGCCCCACACGACGGGGCAACCTTGTGACAGCTTTTAACCTGAATATAGCTGTTTGTAATAAAAATGCGGATTTGTAGAACATACCATCGTGTGAGGGAATGTTTCAGCAACGTTATGGCACTATTCATTCGCCTTTATGTTGATAATTGTTCAGCGAGAGAATGAAAACGTACGAAATCTGTCACAAAGTAACCTCATTTTACGGTACCTTTAAAATGCGTTTTTCTCAAGAGGGTGATTCCACGAGAGATCGAACATGCATGTCCGGTCGATATTTTTGTTTTGTCAGGGTTTTTTTATATGTTATGCGGGCACATTCAAAGTGCACAAAACCGAAAATTTCATTTCCGGAAAACGATCCGAGCGCGAGAAAAAAATATTTGAAGGTAGCGGCGCGGGCGTCTTCATTTTGCTCACCGCAACATTTTTGGATTTCGCGGCCGAATTTAATGCGAACTGTAAACGTGGCATCGAAAATTTTTTGTGCTGGTTTTAATAGGCAACATTGTGAACTACATCAATGCTTTTTTGATGTCCTGCAAAGGGCAAAAATGTAAAAAAAATGGCAAACACGGCCCAAATCGAAAATGTTTGGAAAGTTTGATGCGTCTTCGCCCGAATGCTATTGTACACAGAAACTTCAAAACTCTGTCACATATAGAAAAAAATCCTTTGAAATATTTCTGCGAAAGATCGCTTTCCAACAAGCAGCGTAAAAAAAGAAAAAATAGTTAAAAAGCAAGTTTTTCGAAAAAAGTCCGTTTTCAAAAAATACAAAAAAAATAACCCGGTCTCAATTTTGACGAAAATTTTTTGTCGAAGAGCGCTTATGTCAGTAAATGCACGGTTTCAATACCATATGTCCTCATTTGCTTTGTTAACGAGATATAACGGGCCAAAGTGACCCTTGCTGTGTGTTCTCACTTCAGTGCCTTTGATGGTTATCAGCTTGCATTGTGCGTAAATCTACAGTACTAATTATTTTGCTGCCTGTCTTCAGGAAAAATGTATTCTCAGATTTTATTTGTGTCTAGCGTGTGCGGGGGGTGGGCTGCTTCCGCTCTTTAAAGGCCAACTCCGGAAGTTTTTCGAGGTCAATGGATCTCAATGAAATTCGCTGGGTACGTTCCTTTGCACATTTCCGTCATTTATGCCAAATTTCAAGCTTGAGACATGCGCTGACTGTTTGTAAATGAATTTTAAAGATTGTCTGCAAACGCCCACCCGGCTTCCCACAATTATTGGCAACATTGCGTGTGTGACGTGTTGGTTTGCCGGTCGACGGAAGTGACGCAGTCGATGGGTTCACTAACTTTGGCCGCTACAGCGTATATTGTGCTGGTCACAAGCTGACGGTGTTTGGCAGGCGCTTCGCTGGTTTGGTGTGCGATTTTCTGTTCTCTGTGGAGGAGCGTGTGATATTCCGCGCCGGCGGGACCAGCATGCCTTGCACGACTTCCGGTTCGTAACAAACTACTACGTCATACTTGGACAGTACACTCGGTTGGGTTTCGGTTTCGGTATTGCGCCTTTTTGCTTATTAAAAATTATTTTCGAATTTGCTGAGCATTTCAGCTATCGGGCGCGTGACAAGAGTGTCTCAGGAACATAAAAGCACCATTATCCTGACACGGTCAAAAAATCGCCGGAGTTGGCCTTTAAAGGACTAGCGTACACAGTATGCAGCCTGCAACCTCGCCTACAAGCACCAGAAGAAAGGTGGACGCACCTGTTCAACATATTAATCTCTTCATGTTCCTCAAGAAATGCTTGGTCTACCTCATCGCGGTTCTCAGATGTAGACAGGTTTTCCATAAGACGCGTAAGCCTGTTTCACATGCGAGCAACTGAGCGGCGGCAGTCGCGGCAGCAGGACGCGCGGACGCAATTTCGTTTCACATGCGCCACTTTTGCGCGATGCCCGCCGCTCTGGAAGTGGACGGATGTCACCTGCTACCGAGTCTGAGCGAGTTCCTCCCGACGCGCGCGCCCGCTCTTCGACTCCGCCCCTGCCGTCACGTGCTCCCCACGTCACTGCTCCCTTATTTGTCAGACGCTCTGCCGCGAGCGAATTTTTCCAACTCTGGCGATGTCGATCGCAGCGTCTAGTGGACGCTCTAGAAACCTGTTTTAGGCTTGTGCGACGGCTGCCGCTCCGCTTTTGGGGCAAAATCGCTCGCATGTGAAACATGCTTAAGGCAATGCCAGCAGACCTCTGTCGCGAATATCCACAGTTTGCAGCCTGCAACCTCAACTTACCCCGCCATTATTCGCTAATCAGGAGCACGCGAGACACCGCGAGCACATGCTATAAGTGACTTTGCCAAAAGTCGCCTTGCACTCACAAAAAAAAAAAAAAAAGCATCTGTATGCAGCGACAAGCTATACTCCATCTCAGAAGTACCTTGCAGCACTGTGGAAGCTGCAGGGCTTGTTAGCCAATAGGAAAGGCGAAAGCCCCCTCGAGACGTGTTCATCCGCGTCGCGTCGTCTGCTCGTCGTCTCTTTGGCGTCGGCTCGCCTGCCTTGTCGATACTTACTCCCTTCAATTAGTACAAAACGCAAGAACCTCTGCGGGAACGCCACCTCGTTGTTTCTTTATGTTCAGAAACCCACTTGTCAAGCAGGGCGTGTTCGCTGGCGTTTGTGAGGAACGCGGTTCTTTTCATAACAGCGTTCGTACTGGCGTTTTCACCGAGTTCTTTTTTTGTCAGCGCGGTCGACGCCCTTTCAGCAGCTATCGCGTACCATTCTTGAGTGGAACAGCAAATGATTGGCATAGAAAACAATATAGACATTCAGGGTGTTTCGCATCGTCAACGCATCACCGACGCTAATGTTGTGGCGACATCTGCTCAGTTAACATCAAACCACTTTTACTGCTTGGCATCGCCTCAGTAGTCCTAGCAGCACCAAAACAAACGAGCGATATAAATAAAAGTGAAAGAATATACCTGATTATTTGCCCTGAGCGTTAGATTACACTAAGCGATGACAGATTATGCCACTTATTTCTTGCTGTCCGGGCAGAGAGCCAGTAAAAAGCCCAAATTCGGATGGAAGCGGGTGGTCTGGGGTGTATGGGGGCTGCCATGTTGCTGTACGTCACCGAGGTTAGGGTGGTTATTACAGCTACCAGCCGGTAATCTCTTCATTATTTCAGACATTTCGAAGTGCATGCGTGAAGGGCCTAACGTGCCACGTAGCGCCGTAACGCGTCGTGCGAGAAGCACAGCTATAGCACTTGCACCTCGTTGATAATGAGAGTTAAGCCCGGGACTATATTATGTGCTGCGCAAGGACACCGCCTGTTTACTCCTCGTAGCTTCGGCAGTGCTGCAAGGTAATTGTGAGATGTAGTATAGCTTAATTTGTAACTAAATGCTACACGCCGTGTTGTGGAGGTGCTTTTTCACTGCCTGCTTTCCTTCCGTTACGTGCTTTGGATGATCTAACCATCTTATCTATTCGACGCACACTGTGCCTAAATAACATTTGGGAAAAGTTATCTCAGCCACTTCTGAGCCGTTAATTTCCCTTCCCGCAATCTCATGTTTTCGGCGTCGCAGATAACGTCATCTTGTATAATCTCGACCTTCACCTCAGCGTTTCAGCAGCCAGAAAACGTGTGGTGCGGCATGATTAAGCCACAAGTGGCCGAAGCTGCCCAATTTATGATGCTTTGTCGGCAATTTTGCTAATGTGCTTTCGCACGTCGAGAATAGTAGGGATTACTGGTGACTACAGACGTATACGCTATCCTTAATTTCGACTACGAGTGTGGCCCACACATTAATTGTCGTAGTACAAAGCCTTGGTCATAAAGCGTGAAAACATGAGCAATTTCGGAAAGTCGTTCACGACAGCAGCGCATAAGTGAGAGAATTAGTGTGACGCTGTTCGGTGTAAACGTATCGACTTGGTCTGTTCACTGCACACGATGCGCGTGACCCATGGCTACCTCCGAGTATTTTGTGCCAATTTACGCGTTCACAAGAAGAAGGTTGTTGAGAAACACATTTTCGTTGAGTAAATGTTTTTCTTTCTTTTTGCCATTACTGTTTTTGTTGCCTACCTGCGGAGGCCACTGCCACATATGATGAGAATATTCGCGACAGAGGTCTGCTGGCATATGCCTTACGCGTCTTATGGAAAACCTGTGTACATCTGAGAACCGCGATGAGGTAGACCAAGCATTTCTTGAGGAACATGAAGCGATTAATCTGTTGAACAGGTGCATCCACCTTTCTTCTGATGCTTGTAGGCGAGGTTGCAGGCTGCAAACTGTGTACGCATAGTCCTTTAAAGAGCGGAAGCAGCCCAACCCCGCACACTCTAGACAAAAATAAAATCTGAGCATTCATTTTAAATGCGAAGCATTTCTTAGCGGACTTCGGCGACATTGAGCGTATCTATCTATCTATCTATCTATCTATCTATCTATCTATCTATCTATCTATCTATCTATCTATCTATCTATCTATCTATCTATCTATCTATCTATCTATCTATCTATCTATCTATCTATCTATCTATCTATCTATCTATCTATCTATCTATCTATCTATCTATCTATCTATCTAGCCGCCTACGACTTTGTGCTCTCCCGGCCGTATCGTTAATGGGATTTATACCAAATTTGGTATGGCGTAACATGACTCTATGACCAACGTAAATGGCTGGTCATATCATGAAAATCATGACTGACTTGTCATGAAAAGTATGATTTGCATGCCACGCTCATGGTGCGCTCGCGGCCGTTTCGTTAGCTTCATATACACCAAATTTGGGATTGAGTGACGTGACTGTATGACGAACATAAATGACAGGTGGCAATATGCAAGTAATGACTTGTCATGTGCGACATGACTTGCATGCCACGCTCATGGCCCGCTCGCGGCCGTTTCGTTAGCTTGATATACACCAAACTTGGTATTGAGTGTCGTGACTGTATGACGAACATAAATGACAAGTGGTAATATGGAAATCATGACATGTCATGAGCGACATGACTCGCATTCCACGCTCATGGCGCGCTCGCGGCCGTTTCGTTAGCTTGATATACACCAAATTTGGTATTGAGTGACATGACTCTATAACGAACATAAGTGACAGGTGGTAACGTGAAAATCTTGGAATGCATGTCATCTACAACCCCATTTACATGCCACGCTCATGGTGCGCTTGCGTCCAGTTCGCTAGCTTGATATACACCAAATTTGGTATTGAGTGACATGACTCTATAACGAACATAAGTGACAGGTGGTAACGTGAAAATCTTGGAATGCATGTCATCTACAACCCCATTTACATGCCACGCTCATGGTGCGCTTGCGTCCAGTTCGCTAGCTTGATATACACCAAAATTGGTATTGCACGACGTGACTGTATGACGAACATAAATGACAAGTCCTAACATGTCAAACATGACATGCAAATTATGTAAAGCAGGATTTGCTCCTTCCTGGCTGCTTCGCATTACATCGATTCCCACAGTGCGTGGGATCTGCCGGCTTTTTCCTGAAGACAGGCCACCAGAGTGGAGTTTCGCTGCAGCAAAATAATTAGTACTGTAGATTTACGCACAATGCAAACTGATAACAACCATCAAAGGCACTGAAGATGTAACGCTCCCCTGGAAACTTGACCCCGGAGCTGCCACAGGTGTTGTCGCCACAGGTTTTCCGTCACTTGATCGGAAAGTGACGGAAAACCTGTGTTCCAGGGAGCGTTACATCTCGTCGGGCCTATTGTGAAATTGGAGTCGCGACTCCCACCGCTGCGAACCACCGGCGTGATTCGGGTAGCGTAGCCGGTGGGACCTCGAGTGGGTGACGTGCCCGAAGCATTCATCGTGGCGAGTAGAAGAGAGAAAATACTTTATGTACAATATTTACATGGTGTGATCGAAATGACCAGACATGAACAGCTCCGGCGCTCTTAGGTGCGCCGCATTAAATCGGAAGGTTGGGGTCCACCCCACATTCCCTTCTCCACGCGGTGGCCAAGAGTCCTCCAATCCTGCAGGACTGGAAAGAGCACAATGACGACCACGCCCGTGCCTCCAAAGGTCAGTTGACGTCGGTTGGTCGAAGATTCCCAGGAGGACCCTTTTGGGGAAATGGCATCTCGTCGACGACGCACGAAGACAGGAGAGGCCAGAGTGTTGACATCGGCACTGTGTCGGCGAGTAGACACCTGCATGACCCCTTCTGGGGTATTGACGGCTCGTTCAAAACGCCACTAGACAGGATTGGGCCATACAGCTGGCACCTGCACGGCGCCAGCGAAACGACACTGCCGGTGCGCAGAGCGCTATTGTTTGTCCCTTGCACCCTGCTCCAGAATGTTGCTCTCGGCTGCTGAGATGGGCGGGCGAACGACAACTCGTGTCGGTCAAGGCGAAGAATCCACGATTCTCGGTATCCGCCGCCTTTCGAAGGACGATGTCAAGGTGGTAATTGTGCGAGGCACAACAGGCCACAAAGGTAGCACGGTCCACATTCCGTAAGGCTTTTCCCTGCCGGATAAAGTGCGTCAGGTCTTGGAACGAGGACCTGAATCCAATAGGACAAAACCGGAGCTACTCTCCCTGGTCCGGCAGATCTCCAGACGTGTACCGGCAGAAGAAGGCGTGAGGATGAGGGTGTTGACGTTCTCATGAAATGTAAGCCTCACCGTTCGAAATTACCAGTTAATAGCGTTGCTTCGTCCCTTGTTAAAAATGCACTGTCCGTAGTACCAGCAGATAAGGAAAGGGGATTCGCACTGTTTTCATGTGGTATCTACGAGGAGAAAGCAAGTAATACCATAAATGCTGTGTTCAATGAACACAAAGGAACTTCGTTGGCCAAAGTGAAGAGCAGGGCTATCGCGTTGTGCCGTGACATGAAGCTAGACGGCTAGAAAGGAATTGGAAAAAGTAAAAATAGCAGTCTTGACGTATTTTTTAGCGCCAAGACTCATAAAGAAGGCGTCCCGTTCAGGGTGATTGTGTCAGAGAAGGGCACTTGGCAGAAGGCCATTGCAAGTTATCTTTTAGACAAGCTGAACCTCCTCGAGGTTAATGATCCCTTCCAGACGAAAAATTCGGAACAAGTTCTCGCTTTCGCAGAAGCTAACTCTGATAAAGGACTTAAGGCCTTCTCAGCTGATGTGAAGGACTTGTACAATTCTTTGCCGCAAAATGAATTGTTGTGTTCAGTCATGCATAGATGAATTTGGGGATGTGAGATTTAGTACGGAAGCGGCCACTACCGCAGAACGTTTTTTTTAGAACTTTTACGCATGTACCTGAAATCAGCCTTTGTTGAAAGAAATAACACGCCGTACCTACAGAAACAAGGGGTCTGTATAGGATCCTGCCTAGCGCCAGTTTTGAGTAACCTATATTTAGCCAAGCTAGACAGAGACCTGTGTGCCCGCCTCAGTGAGACAAAGGTTGTTAGAATTTTTAGATTTGTTGATGATTTTTTAGTGTTTGCTAATTGTTTGTTAGATGACTTTGACACTGAGTGTTCCACCGTTTTATTAAGTTTTTAGATGTTCATTTTACCTTCAGTGATGTCCTGACATGCTGGTGCTACAGTCCTAGGGCAATTAAACCATTGTTATCACATCACTCAGCCCATTCTAAATTATTTAAGAGAGGAGTTGCGAAAATGACTCACCAACGCGCTTAACAAATCATGCGTTCACTGTACCGATGAAGCATTCAGTCAGCAGGCTTTGCGTCTACAAAATGCTGGTTATCCCAGACAGCTCCTGGGGTGAGTCGCTGAAGGAATGCTGAAGCAAGCGCGAAAAGCTAGTAACCTCTCGTCGCGAACGGCGCCATGTTGCATTTTTCGTTGGTTCGTCCACGGCCGCCTGGATCATCCGCGCGCGCCGATGATCCAGGCGGCCGTGATTCGTCTTAACCGTTACGTCATTGTAAACAGCGGCCGTAATTGGACGCGCATGATACAAATGGACAGCGGCACAGTTTACTTTTAAATGCGAAGCATTTCTTTGTGAACCTCGGTGACTTTGAGCGTATCTATCTAGCCGCCTACGACTTTGTGCTCTCCTGACCGTATCGTTAATGGGATTTGTACCAAAATTGGCATGGCGTAACATGAGTGTATGACGCACATGCCTGACTGGTCATATCATAAAAATCATGAATCTCTTGTCATGAACGGCATGATTTACATGACATGGCCCTGGTGCTCATGGCCGTTTCCTTAACTTGACATATCCAAAAATTGGTATGATGAGACATTTCTGCATGACCAACATAACTGACAGGTGGTAATATGAAAACCATGACGTGGATGTCATGTACAACAAGACTTGCATGCCGCGTTCATGCCACGCTCGCGGCCGTTTCGCTAGCTTGATATTGCCACGCGCTATTCTTATTTTCACTTTTGTTGTATTCGGTTTTCGCCCACAAAGACCGTCAGCAAAGCTCAGCTCAAACCGCGCCTTATTGTTCTAGAACCTTCGCGATTATTGTAGATCGTTTTGTTAAGATTGCGCGCAAGACGCGACCACTCGAGATTATTCCTGAGCTTGCGCGATGACCAGTGATAAGGCTAGAATGTTCGACGCGTGATGCATAAAAGCCGGCGCGCTCCAACGATGTTCAGATTATCGACGGCCGACGCTCTGTTCGCCGCTCTCAGTGCCAGCGTGTATTGCTGTAGTCCAGGGGCGTAGCCAGAAATTTTTTTCGGGGGGGGGGGGGGGCACCTCCTTGATTTCGGGGAGGGCACCCGCTTGAAATGGCCATTTTTCACTATATATACCATGGCGAAAAAAAATTTCGGGGGGGGCACGTGCCCGGTGTGCCACCCCCTGGCTACGCCACTGCTGTAGTCTGACCTTCAGTTTCCCGGCCACAAGTTCGGCCAAAATAAAGAGTTTCTTCTTTAACTCACCGACTGTTGCCTTCGTCGACGTCACGACCACGTGACAATATACACCAATTTGGTATTGCGTGACGTGACTGTATGACGAACATAAATGACAACTGGTAACATGGAAATCCTGACACGTCATGTGCAACATGACTTGCATGCCACGCTCATGGCGCGCTCACGGCCATTTCGTTAGCTTGATATACATCAAATTTGGGATTGAGTGACGTGACTCTATAACGAACATAAATGACAAGTGGTGTTGTTTATTTGGAAGTCGCCGTTACCCGACTGGAAAAACTTGTTAACCGTCTCAGCGCCAAGAAGGGACTGCTGGAAACGTACGACCGTACTATAAGAGAATACTTGCGAGCAGGACACGCTGAAGTCGTCAGTGATACACCTTCTGAGGTGACGAAGTTATATTATATGCCGCACAAGGAAGTCATACGTGAACAAGCGCTGACAACGAAAATCCGAGTGGTGTTTGACGCTTCGTCACATGCCAAAGGATGCAAGTCACTCAACGAATGCCTTGAAAAAGGTGACAACTTGTATCAAGATCTCGTGCAAATTCTACTGCGCTTCAGAACGCACCCGGTGGCAATGATCGCAGACATAGAAAATGCATTCCTTCAGATTACGATACGGGAGGAAGACAGAGATGCTTTCCGCTTTCTCTGGTTTGCAGAAGAAGATTTAACCAAGGCCAAGCTGCAAGAGTGGAGGATGACACGAGTGCCGTTCGGAGCCACATGTAGCCCATTTTTGTGGACGGCTACTATTCTCTACCACGTGAAAAGAGCACCGGCTGCCATGGCACAAACAGCCCAAACTCTTGCTGACTCGTTTTACGTGGACGACTTAGTCACTGGTGCCGACACAGAAGAAGAGGCTTCTAAACTTTGCCGAGAAGCGCAAGCAATAATGAAATCGGCCGGTATGACACTGCGCAAGTGGACAACGAATTCAGAAAATTTGATGCGGAACCTTGAACGTCAGCAAGAGTCGACCAGTAACGAAATGGTCGTTCTTCACGAAACATCCGTCAAGGTCCTGGGTCTGGTCTGGTATCCTGCAAGGGACCAATTCAGCTTTTCGGTTGAAAATCTACTCAGATTTATGGCAACACAAAAGGACACAAAGCGATTTGTCGTGCAGGCAGCATCAAGAATATTTGACCCGTTGGGACTTGTCGGACCATATACCATTGCCGTACGAATACTCTTTCAGAAGCTGTGGATACGAGGGATCAGCTGGGATGAAGTGCTACCCAATGACCTGCAACAGGAATGGCGTGATTGGGTCATACAGCTGCCACAACTGCAAGCCGTTGCTGTTCCTCGCTATCTGTGTGGCGGAGGGAACATGCCTAACGTGCTTCAAGTACATGTCTTCTGCGACGCCAGTCCAGCGGCATACGGAGCAGCAATATGCGTCGTGCCAAATCCGGAGAAGCCGACGTTGTTGATTGCAAAGTCACGTGTAGCGCCCATTAAGGCGACGACGCTACCGAGATTGGAGCTTTTGGCTGCCTTAATTGGCTCAAGAATGTTGGCCTATGTTACGAGTGGCTTGAAAAGTGTTCAGGTTGACTACACAATGTGGACGGACTCCGTGATTGTGTTGTCCTGGATAAAAGGCGACACCACGAAATGGAAACAGTTCGTAGCCAACAGAGTCAATGAAATCCGGTGTACAACAGATCCATCAAAGTGGAGATACTGCCCTGGACCGGACAACCCGTCAGACCTGCTCACGCGTGGTGTGACGCTTGAGAAGCTGCTGTGCAGCTCTAAATGGTGGCATGGTCCTGAGTGGCTAGACAGACCGATGTCCGAATGGCCCCTACAGTTCAACGAACAAGACATAGAGGAAGCCACCCAAGGTGAAGTCGCAGCAGTCCACGTCGCAGTGGTAACGCGGTTCTCAATTCCAATCATCGATATTCAACGGTACAGCGGCCTTCAGCGCCTACTCAGAGTCACTGCGTGGGTGTTTAGATTCACCGACCGCTGTAGGAAATAGGACGGATAAAACTGGACATCTCGAGACAACAGAAATCTCCAACGCCGAACGGTGTTGGGTCAGACGTACTCAAGAACAAGGCTTTCCTGCAGAGCTCACCGGTTTGTCTAAGGGCCAACCAGTAGAGTCCACATCTAGAATTGCTGAGCTACGCCCTTACCTAGACACAGACGGAGTTCTTCGGGTTGGAGGCCGCTTATCGCTCATGCATTCCACGCAAGACGTTAAGCATCCAATCATACTGCCGTCGAGGCACCACTTTTCCACACTTTTGGCAAACAGAGCCCATCTTCAAGTTCTACATGGAGGAGTTAGAGATACGCTTACCCAGCTTCGAGAACGCTACTGGATTAGTCGGGCTCGCACTTTGGTGAAGAGAGTATTGCACGACTGCAATGTATGCAAGCGTTTCAGTGTGGGCCCAGGAAGAGTTGAGACTGCTCCGTTGGCAAGCCATCGAGTGTCACCGACGAACCCGTTCGAAGTTGTAGGAGTGGACTTCGCCGGCTCCCCCTTTATGCACGTACGGAAGCAGGCGACACGAAGTGTTACGTTGCACTTTTTACGTGCGCCGTATCTAGAGCCGTACACCTCGAGCTCGTTTCGAAAATGACATCTGAGGCTTTCCTACTCTGCCTACGGCGATTCACAGCAAGAAGAGGAGTACCGAGCGTGATCTACTCAGACAACGCACGAACCTTTCACAAGGCCTCGGCCGACATACGGCGACTACACCGAATGGTCTCCGAAGAGAAAGTCGCTGGTCACCTCAGCACCAACGGCATTTCGTGGAAGTTTATAGCGCCGAATGCCCCTTGGTGGGGTGGATGGTGGGAGCGCCTCGTACGATCAGTAAAGCTTTCCTCTGCGAAAAATAATAGGAAAAGCTCGTCTGAACTTCGAGGAAATATCGACAGTGCTGGCTGAGGTCCAAGGAGTCATAAACTCTAGGCCTCTGACTTTCATTGAAACAGATGCTGGAGAACCTTGTACGTTAACACCAGCCGAACTTCTCCTTGGACGGAGGTTGACTTCGATTCCGTATGCGGACGTCGATGAAATCACCGGGAATTCCAAACGAGCAGATGCCATACGCAGACACGCCTACCGACAGCTACTGGTTCAAACTTTTTGGAAGCGGTGGCAAAAAGAATACCTGTTGCAACTACGATCTGCACACTTTGCTGACACCAGATCAACCACGACGGTGAAACAAGGGGACGTCGTGCTCGTGCATGCCGACAACGCACCACGCCAGCTATGGAAGCTTGCAAGGGTCGTGGAAGTGTACCACAGTGCCGACGGCCTCATTCGTTCCTGCAAGATCAAGTTGCCAGGAGGTGTTCTTACGATCAGGCCGATACAGAGACTCTACCCTCTTGAACTATGTGCCTAACTTTGCGCGGCCGGGAATGTTGTTTATTTGCACGTTCCGGGCTGGGTGGAGGAACCGAGAAAGAGGAAGAGCGCGAGAGCACGAGAAGCGGGGACGCTCTGAACGGAAGGCAGAGCGCTTCGAAGCTCATGTGAATAAAACGTTTCTTTGCCTTGTGCCTTCACGACGGAGTTGAGTCTGTTCGCAGTGAGTGGAACGGCCATCGTTCAAACAAGTGGTAATATGGAAATCATGACTTGTCATGTGCGACATGACTTGCATGCCATGCTCATGGCACGCTCGCGGCCATTTAGCTAGCTTGATATACACCAACTTTGGTATTCCAAGACCTGTCTGTATGGCAGACATAAATGACAGATCGCAAGATGAAAATCATGAAATCCATGTCATGTACAACATGATTTACATGCCACGTCATGGCGCGCTCACGGCCGTTTCGCTAGATTCGATTACAAGTTCGGCATTAAGGCGAAAGCCTTTAATGTCTCATGCTCACGTCCGTCCATCCATCGATCCATCCATCCGTCCGTCCGTCTGTCCGTCCATCCCTCCGGCTGTGCCCTGGCACGGTGTCAGGTGTCGCCTGGGCGCGCAAACGGACGCCGGTCGCGTCGGACTCTACAACGCTCGCGCTTTGCTTTCGTAGCATCGCTTTGCTCAGCATGTCCAATCATGCAAGGAGGGAGACGCGGGCATCGCGTTCCATTCTGGCCGACTCCGTCTCAATGGGCACAGGCGTTCGCAGAACACACTTTGGAATTTGCAAAGTGTCCGTCAATTTAAGAGCTGGAGCGCGGATGGCGTCTGCACGATGCGAAAAGCTCGAGAATACGAACGCGTGCGAAACCGGGAGGCAGATTAGTCTCGCGTGTCGCTGCGATTCGCGGTAAAAAATTGAAAAAGAAAACACGTACACATTCCGTTTGTGCGCCATCCCACTGAGAGTGTAAACAAAAAAAACGACATCGCATAGTCATTCGAATGGCCACAAGCTTTCGCCGAACACACTTTGGAATGTACAAAGTGTCCTTCAATTTTGCATCCCGTTTATGTATGAAAAAATCACAGCATAACCACGGAGTGAATGATGATGAGTGGGCGAAGCTCTGGAGGTTCATCGGTAAACCGTGAATCTTCCGTGAATTTTCGTCCAGCACATCATCAAAGACGTGACAAACACTGTGTGTATACATACAAGATATTTTATTTATTCGTAAATGGTAGCTAGACGTGGCTTCCGGTCCCCCCTTCGTTATAACGGCTTTATGGTCGGTGAAGTGGAGGGATAGGGGTTCTTATATGGCTCCATAGAGGATTCCTAGAGGGGAGAGAGGGGGTGAGCGTAGAGGAGAGAGAGGAGGAGAGGACGCACATCCGCTGTGGGGATGTGGAACGCGGACTCCGCTCCGTAGAGTAGAGGATGCCTAGAGGAGAGAAAGGGGGTGAGCGTTGGAGAGGAGAGATAGGGGGGAGGGGACACGCATGCTCTGGAGGGGGAGTAGGACGCGGGCGCCGCTCCGTAGAGTAGAGGTAGAGTGTACTAGAATGTTTTTAGTAGAGGATTGCTAGAGGAGAGAAAGGGGGTGAGCGTTGGAGAGGAGAGAGAGGTGGAGGGGACGCGCATGCTCTGGAGGGGTGTAGGACGCGGGAAGGAGGAATGGACTAAGCCCCCGCAAGCACATCCAAGCAAGATCAAGGAATGGAGCCAACCTGGGCGACAGACACCACCTGCCTAGCCATTGCTAAGCTGCCCCTCTATGCTCTCGGCCATGACTAGTGACTGTAGTGGTGGTGGACGGCCTTATTGTACTACAGTGTTCTGCTTGACATAGATGGCCACACCGTCTGCGGTACGCTCTGCTTCCTCGGTGCACACGATGGGAACTAGAGGTGGTCTGGAACGCGCTTATTCTTCATGGTCATCAGCGTCATCGTCATCATTATCACGAGATACTGCCGGTTACGCCTGACGCGGGACAAGGTTAGACTAAGAGGAGATTCGCCCCTAAAACATAAATGACTTGTGGTAATATAGGAATAGTGACATGTAATGTACAGCATGACTTGCAAGCCACGCTCATAGCGTGCTCGCGGCCGTTTCGCTTGCTTGATATACACCAGACTATAGGTTTTGCGTGACGTAACTGTATGACGAACATAAGTGGCAGCAGGTAACATGACGATCACGACTTGCCTGTCATGTACAAGGCCATTCACATGTCATGCTCGTGGTGCACTTGCGTCCAGTTTGCTAGCTTGATATACACAAAGATGGGTGTTGTGCGACGTGACGATATGACGAACATAAATGACAGGTCGTAACATGTAAATCATGACATGGGTGTTATGTACAGCATGATTTGCTTCTTGCTGGCTGCTTCGCATTACATCGAGTCCCACAATGCGTGGGGTCTGCCAGTTTTTTTAGGGGTGAAGCTCCTTAGGGTGTGTGTCGTTCCCTCCTCTGTAATAGTATGTTGTAGTAGCCACTTCTAGTTAGTTTTAAGAATTGCTCACTAGATGGCGTTGTGTGTATATGTCCTTGGAAATAATATCACTAGATGGCGTCAGTGGTTTTCGTATAGTTGACGATTAAAGAGGATAGATGGAGCTATTATAATTGGGATCGTCGGGCCGACGCGGTACTCGGAGTCGAGCACCGGAGGTGGACTCCATCGTGATCAACGGTGAGGTGAACTTCACCAGAGATGAGGTAGTCAGCTCCACAGTGCTCTCGTGTGAGTCGCATGCAAAACCAGGGTAGCCGGTATCTGCGGTGCATGCGGCGGCTCCGGTACTCACGGTGGCACAACCCATAGCCAAGGACGCGTGGACGGCGTCCGTTGGAGGCCGATGGGATGATAGAGTCCACTTCACGGGAACCGCGCCGATGGGAGCGTTAACCACGTTCCCAGACGAGAGGAGCCCGTGTGGTGCCGTAGCGTGAACTGGTATCGCGGCGCCGATGAATGAAAGTTGAGCCGCCTGGACGCCGTCCCCGGTCGGCGTTCGCAGAGCCGGAAGGTTACGGGGTGACGAGGAGACATAGACGCTGTCCCCGAACTGTGGTTGGTGCGGTGGCAGGTGGGCGGGTTCCATGGCCGAGGAAGCGTGGACGGCTTTCCTGGGAGGGCCTGTCCGGAACGCCGAGGACGCACGAGCACAGGTGGCGTCTGCCTTAAAGCTTCATGTTCGACGACTGCGCCATTGTCAAGGAGAGACAAGAGACAACGCCCGTACGCTGGGCCGGCTCGAAAGCCAAACATCATCTGATTAAGAATAATAAATGTTTGATGTTTAATAAACTTGGACCATCTCCCCGAAGGGAACCCTGATGGGATGCGAGGCAGCAGCGGTGCGCACGGCGTTGACCCGGTTGAAACGGGCGTCGACGCGGGTGCTGGAAGAACGGTTTGAAACGAAACTCGGTGTAGCGTTTACTCGAGTAAACGTTTGTTTGAAACGCAAAGACACGGGAGGCGGGTCAGAGTTGTTGCGAGCGGGCGGAGCAGCCGGCAGCTGCGGGCGCTGCCGCGAGCATCTGCGGGTGAGGGAGAGAGTGACGTCAGCACGCACCTCCGAGGGGAGCGTGACCTGCTTGGCAACGCTCCAACACCTACGGCGAGGGGAACGCGTTGCGGCGCATTCGTACGGACTTACGTAAGGTACGGCGTTACACACGTGAGTCAAATAGCTGCTTCGCACCTAATATACACACAGTGTTTCTCACTCTTTATATGATGATGCATGGGGCGATACACGGAAGATTCACGGTTTTACCCATGATTCCCTCCGGAGTTTCGCCCCACTCATCATTATTCAGTAGCACTGACAGCTGGGCGAGTTGGTACGGATGCATGAATCTTAAACGGCGCGACAACTCAGACGAAAAAATACGATAGTAAACACACGGCGCTTGTGTTCATGTGTTTACTATCGTATTTTTTCGTCTGAGTTGTCGCGCCGTTTAAGATTCATTATTATTCACCTCGTGGATATGTTGTGAATTTTTGTTCTTAGCTTGTCACCGACTATAGAAGCAAAATGATAGCAATCATGTGAAACAAGCTTTAGTCCGTCGCTTTGACTTCGGTGGCCTCAAGACCAAGCTGCACGTGCTTTGACGCGCTGGCGCTACGCTAGCCGGTGACAGACACTGTAGATCAGGCGCAGTTTGGCGCAATGTATGTACAGTGTCAATTTTTATCAAAGGGAGCATGCGAGCGCGTGGCCCGCGCGCTCCGGCGGCTGCTTGCCGCGCCTTCAAGCGTGAGCGATAGTAACCACAGCCTCCTTTCGCGTCATCTAGTGGCGAGCGAAAAAACCAGTCATAGGTGATCTGCAGCCCACAGAGTCGATGCAGCCGGCTGCAAGATTGCAACCCCCTCCCCCTTCAAAGCGATTACGCAAAAGGCAGGGCTAGTAGCGTGTCCTCTGCTGCTGGTAAACTATGCTTGGCACGCGAGCGCACTCGAAACGGTCTTCCGCTTGGCTTTCACGCGTTACGCTTCGGCTGATTTAGAGTGGTTTAGTTGGCAGCGATGCAGTGAGGTGAGCTTTTCCTGGTGGTTTGCCGTCTTGAAATCCCTCACCGAATGCCGTGGAGAACCTTTTGGATAGAATCCCACTTTGCCGAGAATGTGTCGCCTGACAATACAAAAAGTACTAGTATGTCAGCGCTTTATGCTTTCAGGTCATTCACTGTGCCGCTGGGCCTGTGATGAGAGCGCGAGATGGTGCTGCGTAGCAAACAGGAGAAAAGGTCTCGAGGTGGTTCGGGTGATTTTCATCGATATTTATGAGTAACGTAAAAGACGTGAGCATGGAACGTGTAAAGAAATATTTTCAATTAGTTTATCGAAACTGAAAAAAATATGTCAGTTGTCGTTTTATTTTTGACATCAACTGAGAAAAAAAAGTGCCACATTGCAATACTTGTCAATACTTAGTACCGTCACCATTTGCGGATGTGACAGCTGTCACTCCAGTTAGTAGGAATTCACACAAAGCGGCCGTTAGGGACGTGTCCCTTCTCAGCGTCTCCCACTCCTCCTTGATAACAACCCAAAGGTCGTCCGCCGAGAGTCCCTGTTAGGACCGGTCCGCCAGCGCGCTTATCGAAAGTGCCCAAACGTTTTATATTATGCTCAAATCTGAAACGCCCCCACGCATTGTGCTACTTCTTATCTGTTCGATGAGGGATTTCAAAACGGCAAACCACCACGAAAAGTTCATCTGGCTGCACCGCTGTCGCCTAAATCACTAAATCAGCCGAAGCGTAACGCGTGAAAGCCAAGCGGCAGAGCTTCCCCGTTTCGAGTGCGCTTGCGTGCCAAGCATAATTTACAAGGAGCAGACGACACGCCACGCCGCGGGCCCGTCCTCTTGCGTAATCGCCTTCAAGGGGGGAGGGGGGTTGCAATCTTGCAGCCGGCTGCATATCACCCATGGCTGGTTGTTTTGCTCGGCACTAGATGACGCGAAAAGAGGCTGTGGTTGCTCCCGCTCACGCATGAAGGCGCTGAAAGCAGCCGCCGGAGCGCGCGGGCCACGCGTTCGCGTGTTCCCTTTCATAAAAATTGACAGTGTACGTCGATTATATCAGGATGGCAAAGTAAATCCAACTTGGTGCAGGAGTGGAATCACTGCATTTACTACCACAGTGTACCTGCACTTCTTTTGACATTCAGGGCTTAGTCTCCCATCATTGGAGGGGGGGGCCCTCATAGGGCGGTGAAATATATATATATATATATATATATATATATATATATATATATATATATATATATATATATATATATATATATATATTGTAGCGAAGCATTGGAACTCAGAAATGGGTTGCACTCTCGAGTGCCTTCTAGTGGGTCATCTCCAAGAAGGACGCCGCTCGCGCTAGGAGTCCGTGCCTGGCCGTGGCTGTCGCTGAAGCATTATCGCTGAGTGCCGGCAAATAAACACCTTAACAAATTGGTGAAGGTGCTGTGCTCCCATTCGATGCCTGTGGAGCTTCGATCTCGTACCCTGCCATCTACCATGCCCCAAAACGCTTCTCAGCAAACGTCTCCCCCCGTGCCGCCCACTTGTCCCGGTGTCCCACGCATCCGCGATCCACCCATCTTCACTGGCGCCGATGGCACCGACGTGGGGGGACTGGCTCGCACTTTACGAGCCCGTGAGCGTCCCCAAAAAATGGGACGACGACGGCAAGTTGACGAACTTGGTATTCTACCTTGCGGGAGTAGCAACGAGGGATGCGATGCGGGCTTGTTGGTAGCACATCTTCAATAGGTTTCTTTGTAGCGCACATAGACGACAGGACAAAAGGAAGACACATATAGACACACTGGGCGCTAACTTCCAACACAGTTTATTCTCGGAAACCAGGTTACATTTATGCACTCGCCTTACTAGTCACAGCCACGTGGTCATGGTGAACAAAGCAAAAAAAAAAAAAAACATTGGAAAGTCACGGCATGCGCAGATACGCTAATTCTTTTGCTGACAGTGTCAACGACGGCTTGCTAACACACATATCTCCAAGTGACGCAATCTGTTCGGCTTCTATTATCAGTGGCGTTGTTTCACATTTGCTCCTAGCTGTTATCTTGGTGTCTTCAAAAAGAGGGGAACATTGATGCAGATTACAATGTTGCGCGAGAAAACCATCACTTGTGATTTTTCCAACTTTATTTTTGTGTTCACGCAACCTATAATTAATGCATCTTCCTGACTGCCCAACGTAACACTTGCCGCATCTTAACGGAATGCTGTAGATTACTGAGGTCTTACATTCAACAAACTTATTCCTGTGTTTTACTTGGCATTCCGGACCACTTTTCTTCCCTGGTTTTGTTTTTCTGCATAGGCTGATTAGTTTATTAGGCGCTGAGAAAGCAACATCGGTTTTTCCGCGTCGTGCAATTTTCTTTAGATTGTGCGACACCCGGTGGATGTAAGGAATTGCTGTCGGACGTTTTTTCTCCCGTTCACAAGTTTCTTGCGTGCTTTCACGGTTACTAGCTTTTCGCGCTTGCTTCAGCATTCCTTCAGCGACTCACACCAGGAGCTGTCTGGGATAACCAGCATCTTGTAGACGCAAAGCCTGCTGACTGAATGCTTCATCGGTGAACGCATGATTTGTTAAGCGCGTTGGTGAAAGTCATTTTCGCAACTCCTCTCTTAAATAATTTAGAATGGGCTGAGTGATATGATAACAATGGTTTAATTGCCCTAGGACTGTAGCACCAGCATGTCAGGACATCACTGAAGGTAAAATGAACATCTAAAAACTTAATACTTCCTTGCACGGGAACCTCGAATGTAAATTCTAGCGGACTAAGGCACTCGCGTACAACAGTAAAAATGGTGGAACACTCAGTGTCAAAGTCATCTAACAAACAATTAGCAAACACTAAAAAATCATCAACAAATCTAAAGATTCTAACAACCTTTGTCTCACTGAGGCGGGCACACAGGTCTCTGTCTAGCTTGGCTAAATATAGGTTACTCAAAACTGGCGCTAGGCAGGATCCTATACAGACCCCTTGTTTCTGTAGGTACGGCGTTATTTTTTTCAACAAAGGTTGATTTCAGGTACATGCGTAAAAGTTCTAAAAAAACGTTCTGCGGTAGTGCCCGCTTCCGTACTAAATATCACGTCCCGAAATTCATCTACGCATGACTGAACACAACAATTCATTTTGCGGCAAAAAATTGTACAAGTCCTTCACATCAGCTGAGAAGGCCTTAAGTCCTTTATCAGAGTTAGCTTCTGCGAACGCGAGAACTTGTTCCGAATTTTTCGTCTGGAAGGGATCATTAACCTCGAGGAGGTTCAGCTTGTCTAAAAGATAACTTGCAATGGCCTTCTGCCAAGTGCCCTTCTCTGACACAATCACCCTGAACGGGACGCCTTCTTTATGAGTCTTGGCGCTAAAAAATACGTCAAAACTGGTATTCTTACTTTTTCCAATTCCTTTCTAGCCGTCTAGCTTCATGTCACGGCACAACGCGACAGCTCTACTCTTCGCTTTGGCCAACGAAGTTCCTTTGTGTTCAATGAACACAGCATTTATGGCATTACTTGCTTTCTCCTCGTAGATACCACGTGGGGCACGGCACCGCACCAGAGATGCATGTGTTTCAACCGATCAATTTGCAGGGCACGATTACCTGGGCTGTTTGTTCCTATCTTGCTGGCACGTGCGCATTGGTCCCCGATGGCTATTCACCGGCTTGTCCTGCTTCTGCACCCTTCTTGCCGACGCTTGACAAGCAAATCTGGACGCACATCTGGCCGCTAGGGACATCGACGACTACGCCTGACGAAACCGGCTCACCATACTTAAGCGAATCACCAGCAGACCACCTCGGGCACGGCACCGCACCAGAGATGCATGTTTTTCAACCGATCAATTTGCAGGGCACGATTACCTGGGCTGTTTGTTCCTATCTTGCTGGCACGTGCGCACTGGTCCCCGATGGCTATTCACCGGCTTGGCCTGCTTCTGCACCCTTCTTGCCGACGCTTGACAAGCAAATCTGGACGCACATCTGGCCGCTAGGGACATCGACGACTACGCCTGACGAAACCGGCTCATACTTAAGCGAATCACCAGCAGACCACCTCGGGCACGGCACCGCACCAGAGATGCATGTTTTTCAACCGATCAATTTGCAGGGCACGATTACCTGGGCTGTTTGTTCCTATCTTGCTGGCACGTGCGCACTGGTCCCCGATGGCTATTCACCGGCTTGGCCTGCTTCTGCACCCTTCTTGCCGACGCTTGACAAGCAAATCTGGACGCACATCTGGCCGCTAGGGACATCGACGACTACGCCTGACGAAACCGGCTCACCATACTTAAGCGAATCACCAGCAGACCACCTCGGGCACGGCATCGCACCAGAGATGCATGTGTTTCAACCGATCAATTTGCAGGGCACGATTACCGGGGCTGTTTGTTCCTATCTTGCTGGCACGTGCGCACTGGTCTCCGATGCCTATTCACCGGCTTGGCCTGCTTCTGCACCCTTCTTGCCGACGCTTGACAAGCAAATCTGGACGCACATCTGGCCGCTAGGGACATCGACGACTACGCCTGACGAAACCGGCTCACCATACTTAAGCGAATCACCAGCAGACCACCTCGGGCACGGCACCGCACCAGAGATGCATGTTTTTCAACCGATCAATTTGCAGGGCACGATTACCGGTGCTGTTTGTTCCTATCTTGCTGGCACGTGCGCACTGGTCCCCGATGGCTATTCACCGGCTTGGCCTGCTTCTGCACCCTTCTTGCCGACGCTTGACAAGCAAATCTGGACGCACATCTGGCCGCTAGGGACATCGACGACTACGCCTGACGAAACCGGCTCACCATACTTAAGCGAATCACCAGCAGACCACCTCGGGCACGGCACCGCACCAGAGATGCATGTGTTTCAACCGATCAATTTGCAGGGCACGATTACATGGGCTGTTTGTTCCTATCTTGCTGGCACGTGCGCACTGGTCCCCGATGGCTATTCACCGGCTTGGCCTGCTTCTGCACCCTTCTTGCCGACGCTGGACAAGCAAATCTGGACGCACATCTGGCCGCTAGGGACATCGACGACTACGCCTGACGAAACCGGCTCACCATACTTAAGCGAATCACCAGCAGACCACCTCGGGCACGGCACCGCACCAGAGATGCATGTGTTTGAACCGATCAATTTGCAGGGCACGATTACCGGGGCTGTTTGTTCCTATCTTGCTGGCACGTGCGCACTGGTCTCCGATGCCTATTCACCGGCTTGGCCTGCTTCTGCAGCCTTCTTGCCGACGCTTGACAAGCAAATCTGGACGCACATCTGGACGCACATCTGGTTGCTAGGGACATCGACGACTATGCCTGACGAAACCGGCTCACCATACTTAAGCGAATCACCAGCAGACCACCTCGGGCACGGCACCGCACCAGAGATGCATGTTTTTCAACCGATCGATTTGCAGGGCACGATTACTGGGGCTGTTTGTTCCTATCTTGCTGGCACGTGCGCACTGGTCCCCGATGGCTATTCACCGGCTTGGCCTGCTTCTGCACCCTTCTTGCCGACGCTTGACAAGCAAATCTGGACGCACATCTGGCCGCTAGGGACATCGACGACTACGCCTGACGAAACTGGCTCACCATACTTAAGCGAATCACCAGCAGACCACCTCGGGCACGGCACCGCACCAGAGATGCATGTGTTTCAACCAATCAATTTGCAGGGCACGATTACCTGGGCTGTTTGTTCCTATCTTGCTGGCACGTGCGCACTGGTCCCCGATGGCTATTCACCGGCTTGGCCTGCTTCTGCACCCTTCTTGCCGACGCTGGACAAGCAAATCTGGACGCACATCTGGCCGCTAGGGACATCGATGACTACGCCTGACGAAACCGGCTCGCCATACTTAAGCGAATCACCAGCAGACCACCTCGGTCACGGCACCGCACCAGAGATGCATGTGTTTCAACCGATCAATTTGCAGGTTAGTGACTACAAACACGCTGTCTGTGTTAGAAGTAGTAATTACTGTTTGATTGCGGTGTCGTGCCCAGCCGAATGGTCTGATGCTTTGAAACGATCTTTGTCGCGAATATCTCGCCTTTGTCTGCTCATCTTTGATATGCTGCTTATGTTGTCGGGTGATATTGAATCGAACCCAGGGCCCATGAGCAAGGCCGAGGCTGAAGCCTTCGCTGCAGCTATGTCAACAAAAATTGAAGGACACTTTCTACATTCCAAAGTGTGTTCGGCGAAAGCGTGTGGCCATTCCACTGATTATGCCATGTCTTTTTTCTTTTACACTCTCAGTGAGATAAGACACAAACCGAATGGGTGCGTGTTTTCTTTAATTTTTTACCGCGAATCGCAGCGAGACGCGAGACTCATCTTCCTCCGTTCGCATTCGCATTCGTTAGTATTTTCTCGCGCTTTGCGCATCGTGCAAACGCCATCCGCGTTCCAGCTCTTAAATTGACGGACCCTTTGTAAATTGGAAAGTGTATTCCGTGAACGCCTGGGTTCCATTGAGACGGCGTCGGTCAGAATGATTGGAAACGCTAGGCACAGCGACGCTGCGCAAGCAAAGCGCGAGCGCTGTAGAGTCCGACGCGACCGGCGTCCGTCTGCGCATCCTGGCGGCCACCTGGCTCCGTGCCAGAGCTCCAATAGACGGACGGACGGACGGACGGACAGACGGATGGATGGACGGACGGACGAACAGACAGACAGACAGACAGACAGACAGACAGACAGACAGACAGACAGACGGACGGACGGACGCCGGACGGAGGTCGGACGGACACCGGACGGGCGTGAGCATGAGACATTAATTAAAGATTACTCCATCTCCCGCTAAAGGGAACCATGTGTAGATGCGAAGCAGCGGGCGCTAACGCTTACACTGGCGGCGGCGTTGACGCTGGCGCTCATCGCAGCGTTGCACAGGAGAGAGACCTGGGGGGGCGCAAAGCATGCAGTGATGGACCGGTGTTTTCTACCGGAACATCCCAATCGCTGCTAATGGGTAATGAGAGACAGAAGACTCCGACTGGACACAGAGACCCGCAGTCCGCTTTTAGTTACCGCACACGCCGCGAATTTTTATTGTTCAACAACGCACAGGAGAAATATCCCACCGGCACCACCTTGGAGGTCAAGATCCATTGCCATATATACGGAGTGGCCAGTGAACGGTTGTGCAGCGCGAGCAGTCGGTTTTTTCAAACAAGAAACTCGCTAGCAGACGCTGCCTGCGTCGGCGTCGTGAGGCGAGAGAGGGGGGGAGCGTAGGAGAGGAGAAGACGCGCATGCGCAGTGGGGGTGTGGCCTCCGCGGGGAGGGATGCCTAGAGGAGAGAGAGGTGGAGAGGAGGTTTTTTATTATTATTTTTTTAATGGGTTGGCGCATGCGCAGTGGGGGGTGTGGACGGACGGACGGACGGACGGACGGACGCCGGACGGACACCGGACGGACGGACGTGAGCATGAGACATTGAAGGCTTTTGCCTTAATACAAAAGTTAGAGGAAGGTCATGCAACCTTGTCGGTGCAGTTAAGCGAGACCATTGAAAAACTGACGGCTTCTACGAACGAAGTTGCTCGTTTGACTGAACGTATTGTCAAGCTTGAGTCAACGCTCACGTCATGTTCGACAACTGATACCGGCACGGCTCATAATGCCCTGCACCAAATTTCGGGCCATTTGACTGAAATTACCTCCAGGTGCAACGATACGGAAAACAGACAGAGGCGGTCTAACCTGCTTTTTTTTTGGAATAGAAGATGACCCTAACGAGGGCTGGGCAGCATCTGAAAAAAGAATTATCGAGTTCTGCTCTGAAAAAATGAACATTTCTTTGACTGGCGCACAATTCCAACCTGTGCACAGGCTTGGGAAATTCAGAGACAGCAAAAAGAGACCCATAATAGCCAAATTGACCTTCTTCAAGGATAAGCAGCAAATTCTTGCGTCTGCTCCAAAACTTAAAGGGTCAACATATTCCATCGGAGAAGATTTTTCTCTAGCTACGCGACAGGCAAGAAAAGCGCTCATTGAATATGCTAAAACGCAAAGCAAACCGTTTAAGCTCTCAGTTGACAGGCTACGCATGGATGGCAAAACTTACATAGTTGATAATGTTAGCAAAGCTGTTATTTTATCAGAAAGATAGCTCGCAACAAAAACATGCGCACGAAAACACCACCAAAAACCTGCAGCCCAATTGGCTATTCCTTCTTTTTTTATATCATTTACGAACATTAGAAGCGTAATACCTAAACGCGATGCAGTCTGCGCTTTTCTAGAGGACAATAATTCTGATATACTCGTGCTCACAGAAACTTGGCTGTACCCTGCAATCACAAATAATGAAGTTCTTGCTGGCAGTGAACGCTACAACATATACCGCAAAGAACGCGTCGACAGGAGCGGTGGTAGTGTACTTATTGGTGTAAAAAATACGCTCACTTCTTACGCGCTGAATCTTGACTCGGCCATTGAAATTATTTGGATAGTCTGTGTGAC
>JALIZH010026821.1:0-117345 GCA_030522465.1 Rhipicephalus appendiculatus
TGGAATTATGGCGTTGACTGGTAGTTAGAACGTATACACGTGGTGATAATGAAGGCAGGCCTAATTCGTGGCTCTAGATGGGTTCTTTATAAGCAGCACTAATGCCTCATTCGAGCCCTTAAATCCAAGAGTCGGGAGGCACGTGCAGTAATTTTCTCAGCCACAGCGGCCGCATCTGAAAAGATGCAGTGATATGGGTCTCTTTTACGTACATCCTGCAAAAAGTGCACACCGTTCAAAAACGCAAAAACTGATCTCATGCTAAAAAGCGGATCTTCTCCTAGGAACATTGCCGGGTGAAGAGGAATACATTGTTGATACACCTGCGGCAAGTGCTTTTTCATATAAACTTCTATCTCACGGCATTGCACTAAGATGTGCAGAACAGTCAGCGGTTCACCACATTTACCACAAACGGGGGGGGATCATCACCAGTGAGGAGATGGGAGTGTGTTTTATAGGTGTGTCCTATTATAAGTCGACAGAAAATTACGTCATTATGTCGTATTTTTGTTAGTGGTGCCCATCTTCCTATCTGGGGCTTAATGAGGTGAAGCTTGTTAGTCGTTTCATTATTCCACATTCGCTGTCAGTGGTCACTCAGTTTGTTGCGCAAGTAAGGCTTTAGGTCTAAAGCAGAAACTGCAACCAAGGAGCTGGTGGAATTCCTTGCCTTTGATATTGCAATTTCATCTGCAAGCATGTTCCCTTCAATGTCTCTGTGCCCAGGCACCCAGCACAGGGTAATGGACTGGTTTGAGATACACAATGTACATTAACCAGAGTAAAGCTGGTTCCCAACAGGATTCTTATGTTTAATAAATGTCTTTATAGCCCTTATGACGCTTAAAGAGTCTGAAAATATTACAGATCTAGGGAGGTTTTTTTTTTATGTTGGACAGCTGATAGCATTGCACAGGCCTCTGCGGGAAATATGCTGGTTTCTGGATGGAGAACGTCAGATTCCAGAAAATCCGGGCCGACAGCCGCGTAACAAACGCCAGCACATGACTTTGACGCATCCGTGTAAAATTGAGGGCACGCATACTTAGACTGCAACTCCATAAAGTGTATACGTATGTGGCCTTCAGGAGCATGCTTAGTCACCGCTACAAAGGATGTGTCACAATCTTTGAGTTGCCACAGCCATGGCGGCGGGGGGTATCGCAGGAGCCATCAACTTGTGTTCAAGCAGTGAAACGCCCATTTCTTCCGCAAGCCTCCTCACACGAAGTGAGAACCGGCTCTCTCACTAAAGGTCTGTTATGAAACAGTCGGTTACATGAGGTATCATTCATATAATTGTACAGGGGGGTGTTCGCGATCCGCACGTGCATTGAGAAAGTATCTAAAGCTGGAGTACGAACGTCGAAGGTGAAGCGACCACTCATTCGACTCGACATAGAGACTTTGTACCGTACTTGTTCTGAGAGCCCCAGTGGCTAAACGTCGGCCGAGATGGTGGACTGGGTCTAATGTTTTTAATGCGCTCGGAGTTGCATAATGGTATCAAATCGCGCCATAGTCAAGCCGAGAGCAGACTAGACTCTTATACAGGTTTAGAAGGCACTTCCGATCGCTACCCCATGTTGTACGCGATAGAAGTTTGAGCAGATTCAGTGTTTTCAAGCTTTTCATTTTAAGGTATTTCAGATGAGGGGATGAACGTAAGTCTAGAGTCAAGTATTACTCAAAGGAACTTACGCTCGTAGCTCACAAAAAAGCGCCTCGCCCTTTTAAAACCCAGAAGCAAAATATGTCAGGCGAATAAGAAGGAATGCAAAGTTTCGAACCGCTATCGAACTGCGGCTTTCTGCATGACATTAAGGTATTTTACCACAGTTTGCCCAGTTATCCATCTCAAGGAATTGAGCGTGGCAGTGAAGTTTTATACCACGGAGTGACGCTAGTACTTCAAATTGCTTTGGAAAAAGATCCTACACAAGCGTGAAGTCGGAGGAGCACTCACGTTGAAAGATGTACTATTGCGTGAAAGACACGCTCAATCTCACCAGGCGTCACACTCAGTGAATCACACAACCACTAAGAGGTTTAATGCAGCCACAACAAAAGGTGCGGATATATATGTGCGCGCGTTGCCATACAGACGCGCAGTCAGTGCTTCACTACTTCTAAAATTTGTGAATTCCGGCGTAGAGGGAACTTGGCACCTTGCAGTAGGCACCTTACGGGAGTTTACAACAACCAATTTCACGCGGACAGACGTTCGTTTCCTCTCAGCACGGCTGAAGTGTAAACAGAGAAGCGGAAGATGCCTCGTGATTGAGACCGGGACGCGAAGAGGGCCGGGTAAAGTTATCGCTTTCCACCCTTAATCTCTTCACTACCTAAAGCAACTACGAAACAAGAAAAACAGACGCAATTTTCAAGATCTTATTCGAAATGGTTCCACAAGTGCTCGGCAAAAACATTGAGATACACACAAGTGTGAAAGCGGGTCTCCACAAACAGCTCTCCATTAGTTGGAAACATGGCGAGAACACCCCCAATAAGTACAATTTAAGGCTTTCAGTGTTTTAGATAGTTTAAGTGATTCCCTAAGATCAAAAGCATAGTTTTTCGATTACACTACTTTCAGTGCAGAAAAGAATAATAATTGCGAACTTTAGGTAGTTGATGAAGCAGTCGACAAAAGTCGCGTTCACGCACGTAATGAAACATACAAGTGGTGGATCGCGAGAGTTGCTACGTAGTTCAAACCGCGTTACGAGGGCGGTCTGAAAAGTTCTCGGCCTGATGTAGAAAAAAGCGTTTTGGACCTTCAAAATTATTTTTATTTTTCAACATAGTCTCCTCTCAACTCTACACGTTTGGTCCATCGATGTTCCAGAGCCAGGATTCCGTCCTTAAAATGGACTTCGTGGAAGTTCTGAAAAGTACTCATCCACAGCAGCAACCGCTTCTTCATTTGATGAAAAACGTTGCCCACCAAGAAAGATTTTGAGTTTTGGGAACAGGTGGTAGTCTGACGGAGCCAAGTCAGGAGAATACTGTGGGTGCCCTAACAATTCGTACTTCAAATCGTGCAATTGAGCCATTGCGAGATGCCCTTTGTGCACCGGTGCATTGTCTTGATGAAAGATGATTTTCTTCATCTGCAAATCTGGTCTTTTCTCACGAATTTTTTTTTATCCAGTTGAGTTAAAAGGTCAGAATAATACTCCCCAGTTATTGTTTTACCCTTTTCAAGATAATCCACAAGCAGAACGTCTTTAGCGTCCCAAAAAACAGAGGCCATCACTTTTCCTGCGGAGGAAACCGACTTGGTTTTCTTTTGTGCAGATGACCCGGCTTCAGTCCACTGCTTTGATTGTTGTTTCTATTCCGGTGTGAAATGGTGAATCCAAGTTTCATCCATTGTTATAAATGTGCGCATAAAGTCCGCTGGACTTTTGTTATACAGCTCCAAAACATGCTATGACATCGTCATGCGGTTTCGTTTTTGCCCAGGAGTAAAGATGCGCGGCACCAGTAGCGTAGCCAGAAATTTTTTTCGGGGGGGGTTCAACCATACTTTATGTATGTTTGTGCGTGCGTTTGTATGTGTGCGTGCATGTATACGCAAGCAAAACTGAAAAATTTGGGGGAAGTTTGTACCCCCCCCCCCCAACCCCCCCCTTGGCTACGCCACTGCGCGGCACCCATCTTGCACAGAGCTTGTCCATGTGTAGTTCATTATGCAAAATGTGACCTACACGTTCCACTGAGATGCCAACAGCCTCGGCGATTTCGCTCAACTTCACTCTCCTGTCTTCCAAAACCATATCATGCACACGGTCAATCAATTCACGACTTGTTTCACTTTCTGGGCGCCCTTCGCGCGTGTCAGCTTCAATGCTCTCTCTCCCCTGCTTAAATTCAGCAGCCCATTTCTTGACTGTGGAGTATGAAGGTGAATCTTGCTTGTAAACTTTAACCAAACCTGTGGTGAATTTCATTCGAAGATAAACCTTCTTTTACAAAGAACTTTATCACCGCACGGTACTCAAGCTTCTCCATGCCTTACGGTGCTTCACACTACACCCACTGTGGTTGACTGTCAAAGCCAAACTGCTAATCGGCACTAGATGGCATTTCATCTGAGACTTGCAGAGACTTGTATGAATGTGCAAATGAGCGCTGCAAGTTCTAGCTCGGGTGATTCCTATTGAGGCCGAGAACTTTTCAGACCACCCTCGTATGTGTTGTCGCCTAAACTCAACTTGTGCTATGAAAGCAGTGACCCATAAAAAACACCCCAAGTAAAAAATAGTTCACCGACGATTACGACACCGCCTAATTCGAATTCTGAGCGCGGCTTCCTGTTGGGACAAGGCGAACTATGTTTGTAGTTTTGGCTTTCATCACGGTATCGACTACGCCATAAATCATAATTTTTGTGAAGTAGGACAGCACCCATTACACCATTATTCGTCTTTCTGCGGATAAGCGAGGTACCCGCTACACATCTGTAAGGTAGTATGCACTTTGCTGATGCTGCATGTGGCTGATGACGATGAATTATGCCTGATCACTTTGCAGTGGTTGGGAATCATTAAACCACACACTCGTTGCGTAATTAGCATAGTATGATGACTGGTTGTTATTTCACTCTTCTACCACGCTATATTACATAGGTTAACAATGTTCCTTGCCCGACAGGCCACTGTATAGGGGTCTTTTTGCAAATGACTTTCGAGAACCAGCGCGGTGCTGTGGTAGGATACTAAACTGCCACGCAGAAGGCCTGGGTTCAAATCCCATTAAATCATGGACATTTTTCTCTGATATTATATCTTTATGTCTATCGATTACGCCACCGATGGCGCCTGCGACGTCACTTAACGCAGGAACGGGCGCCTGAGAGCTGTGCTCTAAAAAGAAATCGACATACATGACCTTTTTATTCAAATCTGCGCTCGAGACGTAGTCGAACTGCAAGCTATCGGCAAGTTTTTATTGCGTAATAGCGTGAAGCGACGGACCTTTTTATTTTTCAGTTCCCACTGCTTCAAGAATCTCTCCCGTGTATTTTTGGTGTTTCTTACGCACAAGCTCCGCTTCGGTCTGCGTAGGTGCACAGACACAACCCCTGAAGTGAAAGGCTGAATGACGTGAATCTTTAGTCGAGCACGCTAACTGTGCTTAGGCAACCTCGTATTCGGGATACCCGCCCGTCTCTGCACTATATATATATATATATATATATATATATATATATATATATATATATATATATATATATATATATATATATATATATATATATATATATATTGTTGCAGGACAAAAGGACATACCATTCGCTCTGTGCCGCGAACGTTCACGAACTCTTCACGAAGTAACTTCATAAACACAATATTTAGGCGCCGGTGTGCCCGTCCAGCACCGAAAACACAGTAAAAAGTTAACATACATATATCACAGTCCGCGCATTCTCCTCCGCGAACAATGCAATGAACGAGTCCGAGCTACACAATGGTATGACAAGATTTTCAGCGAGTTCGCGCTTCGCGAAATACATTTTTGTAAATACAATACATAAGACGCTAAAAACGATACTCTGCGACCATCAAGCACATGGACACCAGGTGCACAACAATGCGTTTAAGTGGTCTCAATGCAAATTATGGACACAATGGGGAAGACTCGCAAACCAAGCCTCATAGCTTGTGGAAAGTACGAGTTGTTGAAGCAACTCGTAGGCAAAAAAGCGCTTCACTATGAAACCTACGGACAGGGGTTGAAGTTTCTTAATGGACTCTACGACAAATATAAAAACGAGGCTATCAGGGAACGCAGCAACAACAGCCATTTTGTAAAATAATGTACTGACTGAACTTCAGAATACAAGACGTGTGTTTGGGCAAGTTGGTTCATACTTGATGTGAAACAGACGAGCACAATGAAACCGGTACATAGACAAGAGGCACACAGCAGGCGCTCAACTTTCTACTGAGGCTTATTGAGCAGACATGAAAAATTTTCAAGAGCAGCCAGCAAGGGCGATAACATTTGTGAGTCATCCATCCGATAATAAAAGTGTCAATACCTCATCAGAAACACCACATCATGGCCGCACACCAATGCCGAGTCAGCTTCCTACAGCGCAAAGGCGATAGAAAACGTGCAAGGTTAAAGGACCTCGAAACACTTGCATTAAACATACCTAGAAAGACGCATGCGCAATCACCAAAGCCTAAACATCGAAAACCCATAAGGAAGCAAGCGCCATCGAAACTAAACAAGCCGTCAAAGAAAACAGTCTACCGATATCGAAACAAAGTACCCACCATTCTGGAAAAAAATGGGGTGAAGACTCAGCACAGGTGCAGAACAGAACTCCAAATATATACTTAACCAAGAGCCGCGCAAGTAGGGTAACGTGCGGCAAAATGCGACAAAAATGTGAAAATAGTGAATATTTGTTTTTATTTTCCGCGTTACTATTAAACACCAATGCACAAACTTTTCTCTGGGTACAAGGTATGTGCTACATAAATATCGCCATGCTGCCACAGTTTAAAATATTATTTCAAAAATAAATATAAAATGCTCCAGATGTCTCATTTTTGCCCCAACCTGCGGGGCAAAACGAGACGCTACGTGGGGCAACACAAGACGGTGTGAAAAAATTTCATGCCCTGAGTTTTTGCAGTAGAATTACTTGAAATTCACTCCGTGGGCCCCCACACAGCGTTCATGAGCGCAGTCCTTGCACTCGACGCATTGAATCATACGTTGTGTTTCATTTCATTTCATTTTATTTTAACCCTCAAGACCGAAGTATAACAGAGGGGAGTGGTCAACAAAGTACATACAAAAGTAAAACAAAACAAAGCAGCAAAAGTGGCTAGTTAACACAAAGAATAATTGGTCAGTTAAGTCCGGGAGTGATGATGTCCGAAATGGCCGAGCGAAACTTTGAGTGGTCCTTGATAGAAACAATCGTGCCGGGAAGGTGGTTTCATTCTTCAGACGTCCTGGGAATAAATGATTCGTGACAGGTTCTGGTATGGCAGTGCATTATCCCAACCTTATGGACATGATCAATGCGAGAGGAAATGTAAGGGGATGATATAAGGTTATCACGCAGGTAGGAATTGTATAAATATAAGTTATGGAATAAAGCCAGGCGAAAAAACTTACGTCGGGATGAGAGGGGAGGAAGTAGTAAGGAGTTTTTAATGGAAAGTTACGCTTGATGTTCGGCTGTAATTGCTATAAATTGTGTTGCTCCAAAACTCCTTGCAGATCAAACACCGCCAGTCTTTCTTTGTCCTAATGTTGTCTTTTGTTGAATGCTTGCACTTCATTGGACAATTTAATGATTGGAGGCTATATATGTTCTGACGTATCTTCTTCGCTTTTTTTTTTTTGCCGTTTTGATGCAGAACTGCGCAGGCGTTTCGTGGCTTTCAGCTTCGTCCAGCCGGGCTTTTGTGAGGCGATGAATTTCAAACTTTGCTAGATTCGCATTTTCTAGCGGTTGCTTTTTTTAAATGCGAAGCATTTCTTAGCGAACTTCGGCGACTTTAAGCGTATCTATCTATCTATCGAGCTATTTATCTATCTAGCCGCCTACGACTTTGTGCTCTCCTGGCCGCATCGTTAATGGGATTTATACCAAATTTGGTATGGAATAACATGACCATATGACGAACAAAATGGCTGGTCATATCATGAAAATCACCAATAACTTGTCATGAAAAGTATGATTTACATGCCACGCTCATGGCGCGTTCCCGGCCATTTCGTTAGCTTGATATACACCAAACTTGGGATTGAGTGACGTGACTGTATGACGAACACAAATGACAAGTGGTAATATGGCAATCATGACTTGTCATGTGCGACATGACCTGCATGCCGCGCTCATGGCGCGCTCGCGGCCGTTTCGTTAGCTTGATATACACCAAACTTGGGATTGAGTGACGTGACTGTATGACGAACACAAATGACAAGTGGTAATATGGAAATCATGACTTGTCATGTGCGACGTATGACTTGCATGCTACACTCATGGCGCGCTCGCGGCTGTTTCGTTAGCTTTATATACACCAAACTTGGTATTGAGTGACGTGACTGTATGACGAACATCAATGACAAGTGGTAATATGGGAATCATGACTTGTCATGTGCGACATGGCTTGCATGCCACGCTCATGGCGCGCTCGCGGCCGTTTCGTCAGCTTGATATACACCAAACTTGGCATTCAGTGACGTGACTGTATGACGAACATAAATGACAAGTGGTAATATGAAAATCATGACTTGTCATGTGCGACATGACTTGCCTGCCACGCTCATGGCGGGCTCGCGGCCATTTCGTTAGCTTGAGATACACCAAATTTGGTATTGAGTGACATGACTGTATGACGAACATAAATGACAAGTGGAAATATGGAAATCCTGACATGTCATGAGCGACATGACTTCCATTCCACGCTCATGGCACGCTCACGGCCGTTTCATTAGCTTGATATACACCAAATTTGATAGTGAGTGACATGACTGTATAACGAATATAAGTGGCAGGTGGTAACATGAAAATCTTGGCATGCATGTCATCTACAACGCCATTTAAATACCACGCTCATGGTGCGCTTGCGTCCAGTTCGCTAGCTTGATATACACCAAAATTGGTATTGCGCGACGTGACTGTATGACGAACATAAATGACAGGTCCTAACATGTAAAACATGAGATGCAAATTATGTAAAGCATGATTTGCTCCTTCCTGGCTGCTTCGCAATACATCGATTCCCACAGTGCGTGGGATCTGCCGGCTTTTTTTTTATTTCGGTATTGGATAAATGTCATTAAAACTCAATCCCAAGACGTCTTTGTGAACGGCTTGACTCGGATATTCTGCCAATTTTTTCATGCACCTCTTGAGAGCATCCTTGGGAACGCGGAACAACCTCGATGCATCGCGAATGGAGTTAGTCCTGTCCTGAACAGCAATCAGTGCATTTTCATGTCGTTTTCCTCCCAGGAAGCTCTATATGATATTCTTTTAACGTGATAGCGTTAAAGAGCTCGTTTCGCAGAAATTCCGGCGTCGGCGTCGGCGTCGGTGTCGGCGGCGGCGTCGTTGGTTGTGAACGAAAACTCAACATCTTTCCGTGACCGAAAAATCGAGAAAGATGCAAATAAAATAAATAAAAATTTCCGGGTCCGAATGAGGATCGAACCCAGGTCGTCTGCGTGGCAAGCAGGTGTTCTACTACACAGCCACGCTTCTGCTTCAGATGACATATGAAATAACTTCCTGCGCTTGGAATACCAGTGAAAATAACTTTCATGCTTTGCAAACACGCGCGTCCCGTATACAGGCGTCACACTACAACATGTAATATCGCAGTAATATTGCGTAGTACAAGCGTACATTACCATCGGCCGTCAGAAGATGTGAATATCATAACGACATTGTGGTTCAAAGCCGTGTACCCATTACAAAAGGCACACACGTTACTGCGCGTATTCCTTTAAGACCACGTAGTGGGTGCATAGCAACTTCGAAAACATTTCCCGCATTTCCCGCGCATAATTGCTCGTGGTTTAAAGCATACTACCCATTACATAGTGCGCACTAAGTGATTGAAGTACGCACTAGGGACAGGATATCGCTATCGCGTTCAACTCTTAAAGGCGAAGCTTAAGGGTCCCCCCAATTTTTTGTGCGTCGAATCCCTTCTAAACAAAGAAATATATTATATAATGAGGGTAAGTAAATGGTTCTCTTAATAAGATGCTTTATAAGGCAATTCGATGCCTTTTTGTCATGTTTTGCCCTTCTCACATGCCCGAATTCAAAAAAAATTTCCGCTTTTGCCCTGGACACCAAACGAACTAAACTTGTGGTGGTATGTACCTGGTAGTATAAAGTAACAATATTAATACTAACGTCGTTGTACTGACGCAGGGGTAGCTTCATTCATGGATCCGAAAATTTTGCCGAGCAGAATTTCGCCCCTTTTTGACGGGCCACGAACATACTGACACCAGCCGCGAAATGTTTCCCGCGCGAACGCTGTGAGCAATAATCAACTTTTGCACATATAAAGGTGGACAACTAACAGCAGCAATCGCTGAAATAGAGAAACAAAGAATAGCTCTTTTTGTATTAGCTATAGAGCTCGGCAAAGTCAAAATGTCGCGTTTTGCCCGGCGTCTCATTTTGCCCCGCCTTACCCTAACAGAAACACTTTTGACAACGGCATGAAAAAACCAAAAACAAAGCTTTGTCACCAAAGCGCCGCGTCAAAAACCATAAGAAAACCAAGAGCAGGTCATTAACAGTGCTTAGACGACATGGCGCAGGCGTCAGAAAACAGCGGAAAATGATCCCAACAAGCAAAGCTAACAGCACGAGACTGCTATGCCAAAGAATGGAAGCTTATTGATAACTTTCCAGGAAGGCGACTTCCTTGTCACAAAGGGTGTGATAGAAGCTACACTGATGCACTTATCACCGGACTTGTGGATATGGTATGCTTCTAGGATTTCCCTTTCTGTTCTCTTATGTGAACGCTGGAGGAAAGCAGTGCGCGCGAACTCCGGAATGCATCCACACTTTTTACAATGCTCCAGAACGTGGCCACCCGCGTTATTTTTAACTGACAAACTACGATCTCTCGCCCCTTTCATTGAAACATCTAACCGATCAATGGTTTTAAACCTTACATGTCTAACAGCCACCGTGTACACAACCAAGAGCCCCCGAACGCGGAATCCCAGAACGAACTAGTAATTACATTAAACGCCCGTTTCTTTCTCGAGGCAATGCGCGCTGTCCCCCCTCGAAGCGAGACGTCCCCGTAGTGATGACTTGTTAATGTCTCAACTCCTTAAAGAACATTTTTTGCCCGCGCCACCCCGCCGGCGCCGCGGGGCGCCGTTATGTTGCGGAACGAAATGCGAAAGGATGGAAGGCTAGACGAAAGACGCCAACCGTTTGCCCCACCACAGTCGTCCAGTCCGGGCCGCCGACACCTGAATGGTGAATGTACGTAAAAAAGAAGGGGGCGTGACGAACACTTGGTACGCGAGTAGGTCGTTGGACGTGCACTTCCGCCACACGGGCCCTTCCCGTTGCCGGCCACTCGTACTCCTCGTCTACATTAAAGGTACCGCCACCCGAACACACATCGAACGCAATGCTTGCAAATACATAAGCATTGACGACGCCACTTGCAAAGCGCAGTGACCCCTGGAAATTTCACCGCGTCGTGTTTTTTTTTCTGTGTCTTTCTTCTTTCCTCATTTTTCGTGCAAAATTGTATAAATGTGAGTGCAAGCAACACGTACCCGTATTCCTAATGAAGGCCAGACTTCGGCCAAAACTGTCGAAATGAACTCCTCCGTTCTTACTGTGCTCACGGAGGATCTACTTCACTGTTTGCAACGCTACGGCCACTTTCGCTACCATGCCTGCCTATATATATATATATATATATATATATATATATATATATATATATATATATATATATATATATATATATTGTAACGAAGAAGAAGTACTCCGGCACAGAGGCAGCGACATCGAGCTTGCAGCAGAGGCTCGAGCTAGTGAACTGTGCCCGGTGCATTGCTACCAGCGCTACGCTCAATAAATCTCCTTTATATTTGGTGGAGGTGCTGGGTACCGTTCCCTCAAGCTTCCCTCTACCATCCTGGATCTCCGTTCTCGGCGGCTACCTTCTGCTATGCCCGACGCCGACCAGCAGACGCTTCCATCGGCACCTTCCACCTGCCCTGGTAGTGTTCCCCAGCGGGAGCCTCCAATCTTCAGCGGCACAGACGACAACGACGTCGAAGATTGGCTCTCGACATACGAACTGGTGAGCGCTCTCAACAAATGGACGGACGCGGACAAGTTAACACGCGTGTCGTTCTACCTCGCGGGTGTGGCCAGCCTTTGGTTCAGGAACCACGAGGGAGACGTCCTAACGTGGCCGCTGTTCAAAACGTCAATTACGGCAGTATTCGACCGACCCGCCGTCCGAAAACTCCGAGCTGAGCAGCGTTTGCGCACACGTGCACAAGACACTTGTGAAACGTTCACAAGCTATATTGAAGACGTTGTCGACCTGTGCAGACGCGTGAAGGCTGCAATGACAGAAACTGAAAAGATCAAGCACATCATGAAAGGGATTGATGATGGCGCTTTTCAAATGCTCTTGGCGAAGAGTCCGACCACTGTTAACGACGTTATTAGCTTATGCCAGAGCTGCGATGAATTGCGGAAGCAGCGAGCCCTGACAAGACGTCCTCCAGCACACGACTTGGCATCACTGTCCAGTCTGACCAACGGCCATGACCAGGGGTCGCTAATAGCCGAAATCAAATAGGGAGCCTTCATGTGCGCGCGCCTCCGTGTTTTAGGGTGGTGTCAGCCTTTGACCCACCACTTGCCGCCGCCCGGCAGAACACAATGTTGCCAGTCCAAGGTTTCTATGGCAACGCGGCGGCGAGAGCGCCATGTTGGTTCTCAGAGCCAGTCGGTTCTCCTCCGTCCTACTGCACCGGCTGCACGTTGGCGCGGGTGTGGAAGCTGCTCTAAACCTAGCTTCTGCTACTACACCATCCTCGCGCTAATCGCATCTACAACTTTGGAGTTGAGAATGCCAGGGTGCTGCGTGCCCCACAGCACAACAATCTGGAGACGAGGCGTAACAATGTTCCGCTTCCCGACTTGCCCTAACCGACGGAGACGCTGGATAGCGCAAGTGAAGCGAGATTGCTGGGAGCCCACTACTTCTTTCCGTGTTTTTGAGGTGAGTACCCGTTGCATTGCAAGTAGATTGATTTCGTGAAATGATTTGCTTTGTCGTGCGACGAAAAGCAGTCCGTGCAAGGTAAACGCGAAGCTTGTTTACTCGGTTATGCTTGTTTACTTCATTAGTCGAAGCGTAGTTCGCCAACCTAACGATATAGCGAGAAACGCCAGGCCCGTAAACCATCAACAGACGCTCGCGTTCGTGTGTTCCTTTGCGGGCAGATGTGCGCGCTTCTGCGCTTTTACCTCAGGCACCCCCCGTAATCAGAAACGCTCCTTGACTTGAACTTGTCTTGCAAGCGCCTCAAGGCAGCGCGTTCGAAACGCGTTTCTGCTGCCTTGGCACCGCCTAAAGACAGCGCGTTCGAAACGCGTTTGTACTGCATTCCACTATTCGCCCCGAGATCGAGCGGAGTCACCGCCTGGTGGCCACTGGCTAAATCGCGCCTAGTGTGGATTGCTCCTCGCGTCGTCTGCTAGCCACATAAGGCTAGCATGTGCGCGTACCCCGTGCTCATCCTCAAAGGGCGGTTTGTCCCGGTCTGTTAGCGCAAATTTAATTGCTTGTACGTTTGCTTAGCACGATCTACAGACACGTTTGGCCTTGCTCGGCTGTGTATGCAATGCATTAAGATCAGTTTGTGCACTTACCGAGAGTGCTGTGTATCCTCCGTTCGCCAGGATTATTTCGGTGTAAGTGCCGCTTTGTAGTTGAAGCACATCGTAAAGTGCACTTGACGTCGTCCTAAACATGAGGAGTATTAAATATTACGTGAAAGCAGCGTTTTAGCGGCTCTGTGATAAACGAAGTTTTGCATTGTTGCTAGGTGTCTCACTGCGGCGCTGTTGTTATCGTTTATGCGACGAGCTTTAATTGTGCTTGAGATAACATAGCTTTAATTGTGCTTGAGATAATCTTTTATTGTACAGTCCTGGTCCCACTAGATGAATTATTTCTGTCAAGTAAATTCTGACACTTCGGTACTTAAACTGTCCCTTAAAAACAACAGAAAACGAAATGGCACGGAGGTGATTAAACTTGAGTGGCCGAGCACAGTTTTAACATCGGACGAAAATCAAACAGACAAACCCGTGTGCTTAGATTTGGGTTTAAACAATCCAGATGGTCAAAATTAATCCAGACGGCGTGCCTCACGCTTATGTAGTAAAATTTCACGCAAAACGTCATCTTTCTTTTTTTTTCCTCCAATGTCTTGAGCGCTTTGTGGCGTTGTCATTGACTGGCGGGAGGATCGGACATTATTCGCTTGAAACAAAAAAAAACAGCTTTTGACCCATCAAATAACCGAACCTTTGTTGCATCATTGTCATGAAGATAATCAATCGAAGAAAGCTGCGTGCTGAACTGTTACCTTTTTATACTGTTATTGGAGAAAGAGCAAACGCGTTAAAACGCTACCAGCCACGTAGCTTTCCTGAATAAGCTTATCAACTGTCCTACGCCCATTTCATGGAGAATTGAATAATAAAAAATGCGGAGGCGTATTCGCGGTTATTTGAGCTCATCGTCCAAGAATATTGGGATTTCTTTCTTTCTCATTTTTTTTAGTATCCAAGACCAGCATGCATGACGCAAATAATGAATTAAGTCGCACTGCAGCAGTGCGAAGTAGGCGGGACACAAGCTCAACACTTACAAATAAAGAAACGGGGCATAGTGCGAAAACGCAGACAGTCGCCAAGCTCGAACATCCCTTTCAATGGCAGATTCCGTTTCTCCCACAAGTACTAATAACGTTCGGCGCGCTTCGTGCATCCATTCGGCAATGGATGACATATATATTATGAGTAGGCTGCAGTCAGCGCATTTTATTTGCCGACAATCGGCTTACACCGCTCACAAAAAAAGCGCCGCTGCGTAGATTTGGAAGCGCGAAGCCGGCCGCCTATCTACACTAGCGCGGTGACGGTGTTGCCGCCTATAGCCCGATCTCGTGGCGAATATGCGTCATCGTCAATTTAACATGTGGAGTGGGTACATTCCACTATACGTGGCTACCTACTACTACTACTACTACTACTACTACTACTACTACTACTACTACTACTACAGAGAAGGAATAGACCCACATCCTAAGGAGCTTCGTCCCTAAAATGTTGGAAAGTCAACCCACTTCATGGTCATCAGCGTCATCGTTATCACGTGTAGTGGGTACATTCCACTATACTGGAACGCGCTTATACTTCATCGTTATCACTTGTAGTGGGCACATTCCACTATACTGCATCGTCGTCATCTTTATCACGTGGAGTGGGTACATTCCACTATACGTGGCTACCTACCTACTACAACTACTACTACAGAGGGACAGACCCACACCCTAAGGAGCTTCGCCCCTAAGACATGGCATAGTCAATTGAATGGCCACAAGCTTTAGCCGAACACACTTTGGAATGTACATGGTGTCCTTCAATTTTTGTTATACAGTTAGGCGTTTGCATAAAAATCATCATCATTAATGTATTCTACCTTTCTAGCACGTACAACGCAATAACTCGGGCGCCGCGAGCTCTTTTAGTCCTCGTCTTGATCTTCTGCTTCGCTTCGAAAACATGCGGCCCACCGCGCGCTCTCCCGCTCCGCCGATTTGTCCTGCATGGGATGGGGGAGAGAACGACTAGAGGGAAAGAAAGAAAAAGACAACGAGAAAGAAAGAAGTGGAAGCGAAGAGAAAGAGAGGAATTCTTGGGGATCAAAATTTCTAGCCGAGGCGGGATTCCAACCCGCATACCCACGAACCGAAAGCAAGCATCGTAACCACTCGGTTATCCAGGTACGCTAGCAGAGCATAGCATATCATTTTGTAGTGTAGTATACCGAGGCGGTGGGAAAGGAAAGTGAGAATGAGGGAAAGGAGGAGGGGAGAGAATAAAACATAGGATAGAAAGAAGTAACAGTAAAGAGAAAAAGGAAAAACAGATGGACAAAGAGACGGAGAGAGAGAATTAAAGAATGAGAGGGAAAGATATCGACATAAAGAGAACATGTAGAAAACTATAGGAAGCGAGAAATGGTGTGAGGTCGTGCGAAAAATAGATACAAGAGAGAAAAGGATGAAAAGAGATTAATAACAAAAGAGAAGAATAAAGACAAACAAAGAAGGCCACCTAGCTCCGCACTTCTTTCTGGCTCGGCACCACAAGTGAGAAGCTACCTTAATTTATTCTTCCACCTTTCATGCCTTTCAATATAGATCATAATCATTATGCTGCAGTTAAAAACATTATGTCCCCTCTGCTGTAGTTGTTGGAAATATGCATTGGTTTGATAAACTTTCTTTGTTGGAAATATGTGTTTGTTTCATTAATTTTGCATAATAAAGAAACGACTCCCTCCAACAATTCCCCTTCTTTCGTACCAATTGAATGTTACACGTTGATATGTAGTGCACGGTAAAATAATCCCATTTAATAGCTTTCGCGTTCGAGTCGAGCCTGGATAATTCCTCAGCGAGGACCCTTTCAGTTTTATTCAATTTTATTTAATTTTGCTCCGTTTCATTTTCGTATTTGTATTATCTAGTGCCTAAGTGCTTCGGTAAATGTAGTGCAAACTTTTCTTGCACTCAGTTTTTTTTGGTTATTCGCTAGTTTTACGCCGTTAGTAACGTATAGTCAGGAAAACGATATGACTTGGTTCATTATTGCTACTTATATTCTCAACTCTTCCATTTGTCGATGCATTAAAACGTGTAATAGCTTGTTACTTTCACGTGCTCATTCAAATGTGATATAGCCTGTCCACCGAAAGTATGAAGTGGTTTAGCATGACTGAATGTGCTGCGCTTAACTCTCACAGAACTTGTAAAAAAGCTGATACAATAGGATCATTTGCTACAGAAAATGCTAGCAACTTGACAGTCTTAAAAAAAGGTAGCGCTGATTCACCGTATTAAGCGCACAATAGTGTTTTCACCTAGTTTTTTTTTCTTGCTACTTCAATTGTGCAAATTATATAAAAGCCACCCTCACTGCATGCTACGCGGTTCGCACCTTGCTTTCTGATGAGCTATCATGAAAATTTCTTGCATTCTGCGATTTCTCATTGTATCGGTACTCCTGCTATCTACGATTCATGAAGGTCGATTATATGTGCTTAGAGGCACATGCCTTAAGCACAAAGGATCAAGAGTGCAGCACAAAAGAAGGCTTTGTGGGAGATTAGCTTTATCCACTCCAAGATCAACACCACCGCCACGTCCTCCGCCGTTTCCTTATCCTCCATTTCGTAAGTAAAGCATTTGTGTCTGTACGAATAACAAAAAGGCAGCCGACCTCAGCTAGAATTTCGTCAAACAAACTTGCAGTTCACCAAAGTTGATCTTCTGCGACAGCTGTGCGCAACACCAAACACGGCCGGCTTTGTTCGCATCCTTCTTCCTCAGTGAATTTCACTCACTGGCTAATGCACCACGGTAAAATAATCACGAAGCCAACGGTTAGACTTTCGTTGGCCGGGATGTTTGCCCCGTGAACTCTCGATCATTGTCTTCATCAGGACCACGTCCACAACTGGGCAAATGCCACTCACGTGTTTGCCACCTTGTCCTGTTATTGCTTCGGCGCCAGATTTCACCTGCCAAATTAACTTTCTGCTTCCCCTAGCGCGATGGTCCTCTCCTGGAATCAAGCCTGCTTCTGTTGCATTGCCTTGTGGCTACATGCTTTGCCCACTCCCATTTCATCTTGATCTCGACATAGCACCCGTTTCTTCCTCACCAACTCTGTTTTCTTCGTCTCCCTTAAAGGTTACGCGTATTTTCTTTGCATGGCACGAACCGTCGCCCCAATTTTAAGCTGAGCCCTTTTCGTAAGGTTCCATGTTTCTGGCGCGTAGAAAAGTACGGGTAAGATGCCGGAGATTAAGAATTTAAAAGCAAGAATTCGGTGGAGCACGCTGGGCATGTATTCTCAGGTAATTAATGGCAGTACTACCAAAAAATTGGGGGGACCCTTAAGCGTCGCCTTTAAGAGTTCAAACGCGATAGCGATACCTTGTTCATAGTGCGTACTTCAATGACTTAGTGCATACTATGTAATGGGTAGCATGCTTTAAACACCGAGCAATTATGCGCGATAAATGCGGGAAATGTTTTCGAACTTGCTAGGCACCCACTACGTGGTCTTAAAGAGGCCCTGCAACACTTTTCCAAGTAGCCATGGAATGGATTCACTAAAGGAGCTTATTGCCTCACGAATTCATTGCCGCAAAAATTTTTGGAATCCGTCCAGTACGAGTGGAGTTACAAAGATTTCTCGCACGCTGCAATTGCATTCTCTTTTCTCTCGTCCTGTCGGAAGCGCTGGAAGCTAAGCAGGGAGGGATGGCACGGGGAAAGAAAATACGTCACGCGCGCCTCGTGATCTTGAGCGCTTTTTCTCTTTCTTTTTTTGTTCGAATACGCCAATTTTCATTGCGATCGCGCGCGCACGCGTGGACAAGTCGCGGCCTCCCGCGGCGGCCTCTGTAACTACCGAGCGCGCCATGCTCAAATCAGCCAATGGCTGATACAAAAAAATCTCTCGTCGGTGACGAGTGATTTTTAGGTACGCAACGTCATTTGTCGAGAGAAGAGAAAGCAATTTCTGGCTGACTTTGAGAATTTATTGTGAATTCCACGCCGCGTGCTGCGCTATAATATTTGGCTCGCGTGTTCTCGAGAGCCTGGACTACCGATCGGCAGCGTTTTCTGAGCATGCTCAAAAAGTGTTGCAGGGCCCCTTTAAGGGAATACGTGCAGTAACGTGGGTGCCTTTTATAATGGGTGGCCGGCTTTGAACCACGATGTTATGATATTCACATGTTCTGACGCCGATGGCAATGTACGCTTGTACCAGGCAATATTACTGCGATATTTCCTGTTGTATTGTGACGCCTGTATACAGAAAGCGTGTTTTTGTAAAGCATGAAAGCTACTTTCACTGCATTTCCAAGCAGAGGAAGTTATTTTCAAGGTAATTCCAAGGAGATGCAGTCTTTTTTGGGACGCTCTTCAAAGGACCTTAAAAAGGGATTTGCCCCTTGATGCCTACGGCATCAGATTTCTCCCACTTGCAAACGAGGAAGGGGTACCATTCGATCTTGTCATGTTACTGGGCCTGCACAGTATATGGCAATCTAGAATGGCAGTGCGCCATGCTGATATTAACGCACGTCCAGTTCGACAGTACTTTTTTGAATCTATATGTTCATATGTGGAAACACAGAAGGTCCAACAAGATGTACCTGAGTGGCTTCATCAAGTAGAAAACCTTCTACAGATGAAGCAATTTTAATAACCTGTAAACTCTTATACTTGAGCCGCTTTTCTTTTTCTTTTTGTTTATTTTGCTTTGTCTGGCATATATTTGTTTGTCAATGCTGTAAGTACGTACATAGGCAATAAAGAAAGAAAGAAAAAAAAGAAGCGTGGCTGTGGGGTAGAACACCTGCTTGCCACACAGACGGCCTGGGTTCGATCCTCACTCGGACCCGGAAACTTTTATTCTTTATTTTATTTGCATCTTTCTCGATTTTTCGGTCACGGGCAAGATGATTTTTCGCTCACAGCCAACGACGCCGGAATTTCTGCGAAACAAGCTCTCTAACGCTATCGCGTAAATATCCTTCAAGGGAAAAGTATATAGCAGCTGCATCTTACCGAACTTATGTGCCTGGCGGCAGAACCATGTAATCATTTTTCTATTTGTTAAACTATGACATTAGCCTAAGAGCCAAGGTCTCGGTGAATCGGTGGCCACAACGAAACGTGGTTGAACAGGTCTACGATTGCACCTGTTCTTTAGTTCAGTTCGCTCGCACTGCACATGGCCGGTAATTGTTGCAACGCGCCTCAGCGCAGGGGCATCATTCCCCCAGACTGAGATAATCTTTAGTCGGTGACAGCTTAAGAATAAATACAGGCTCCGCCCACGACGCCGCATTGGCCTTATTTTAGATGTGAAGCATCTTATGGCGAAGCTTAATCCGGTGGTGGTGGTGGTGGTGGTGGTGCTGTGCCGCGTGCCCACCCTTACTGCGCATGCGCAAACAGTTAAAAAAAATAAAAATAAAAAACCTCCTCTTCCCCTCTCTCTCCTCTAGGCATCCCTGCCCGCGGCAACCACACCCACACTGCGCATGCGCCTCCCTTCCTCTCTCCCGTCTTACACTCCCCCCTCTCTCCATCCCTGCCCGCGGCGTCTAACTCCCACTGCGCATGCGCGTCCCGCCTCTCTCTCCTCTCCTACGCTCCCCCCCTCTCTCCTCTACGCATCCCTGCCCACGGCGTTCACACTCCCACTGCGCATGCGTGTCACCCCCCTCTCTCTCCTCTCCTACGCTTCCCCCCTCTCTCGCCTCGTGACGCCGACGCAGGCAGCGTCTGCTAGCGAGTTTCTTGGTTGAAAAAACCGACTGCTCGCGCTGCACAACCGTTCACTGGCCATCCCGTATATATAGCAATGGATCTTGACCTCCAAGGTGGTGCCGGTGGGAGATTTCTCCTGTGCGTTGTTGAACAATAAAAATTCGCAGCGTGCGCGTTAACTAAAAGCGGAGTGCGGGTCTCTGTGTCCAGTCGGAGTCTTCTGTCTCTCATTGCCCATTAGCAGCGATTGGCATGTTCTAGTAGGAGAAACTGCTCCATCACTGCCTGCTTTGCGCCTCCCCAGTTTTCTCTCCTGCGCAACGCTGCGATGAGCGCCAGCGTCAACGCCGCCGCCAGTGTAAGCGTTAGCGCCCGCTGCTTCACATCTACACATGGTTCCCTTTAGCGGGAGATGGTGTAATTTTTTTCATGCTTCCGCCGTGTTCGAACTTCACGCTGCGGAAACGACGGAGCGCGATAAAGCGTTGCAAAACACTCCGAGCTGCTGCCGCTTCGGCGCACGTCAAAAGGGACACAATCACAAACTTCAACTGCATCGAATGACGACTGGCCAGTATGATGCTGCGTACGTGTCGATAACAGATTAATTTTATATGGGTTCGTCCAAACCATTACGTCATAGCAAACGGCTGCTCTAGTTGGACGAGCATAATACAAATGGATAGTGGTACACTTTACTTCTTATTCTTAGGTTGTCACCGACTATAGTGTAGGCCGTTATCGTAAAAGAGAAACTGAAGCGCGATTACCAGCCACTACTTAGTTTAGCCGAACCGGAAGGTCTTTCTTCCTCTAAAAGACTGAGTTCACTTTGTGCGATATTGTTGAATGCACCGCGACGAAAAATATCGCCGATGAGATATTCAAGTATCGTTTACTAATCTTGATACTTCTAGATTATGGGCTACTGGATGTTTCTTGAAAATTAATTCGGGATAATAGCTGTTGAATGGGCCTGCCACCCATGCATCATGGCAAAGAATGTTGTGTTTTTCCTGGGATGTAATCAATGCAATTATTGACACATCTGCATTAATGATCACTACAAGTTTGTTTTAAGCCCTCCGGGTGAAGGCCGAAGCGCAATCATGTGCGCTCTCGGCCATTGTTCTGTACTGGAACATTCGGCTGTAGCTCTCCTGTTTCGTAACGAGCGATTTCGGTAGAGCTTACTTCTCGCTGATCGCTTGAGTGGTAACGTAGCATTCAACAACAGAACAAACACCAAACGTATACATGATTTCCTAGCTGCTGAGTGATTGCGGTGCCAGCATTTTAAATCACACTGCACATTTCTTAAAATGACACGTAAATTTCTTGAACGATAAAGTGTAATATAGTAGCAGCTTTAAAGAGGCCTAACTTTAATATTCAAACTGCTTATAAATGCATGATTTTTGAGCATTTGCATGCTCAGAAAGAATGCATTACATAGGGACCCAGGTGACGTCCGCTATAACAATGCGCGGGTGGGCTGCCGAAAGACCTGAAATGCGTTCGCGCCGACGGCCGGCGCAGTAAAAACACCTTTGTTCTATTTTTCCAGCTCATAGATTGCATACCGATGCACTCGCAAACTCGCAAAATAATTCGAAACGCCAGACAGGCGGCTGCTCGGCGCTCGAGCACCTCGGTGTAAAAATAGCGCAACTGTCTGCGATTGAGCAAGCCTCACTCCCTACTGCACCTGGAATGGCGTTACCTTGCGCCAGCATGCTAGCGCTAGGTGCCTCTAAGCATAGGCGTATCAGCCGGGGGGGGGCAAGGGGGGGCGCGAGCCCCCCCACTCAGAAAGTTAGGGGGGCTGAGCCCCCCCACTTTCGGCAGTGGTCACTGTCGGCTGTACGCTGGGAAACCAACAACTGAGGTGAAGTTTTCCTTCATCACAGTAATCACTTAATTATATCATGAAAATTTTCCTACCCTTCTGCTGTGAAGATTTTCCTTGTAGGCTCTTTGCGGTGCGAGCCGCCTATGCGACGCTTTCGTGCCTTGTGCTGTAGCATTGCAGAGCAGGCTAGCACTGAGCAGGGGCCATATAACATTACATCACTCGTTCATGCTTTTATTCTGCTGTGCGTGCCTGGACTGACATTTAAATCATCGATGATGCAAATGCGGGTGCGAACGAGCAAACGTTTTACGAACAGATCAAACCGCTTCCTGTTTCAGGAAAATCATTTTCTTTCATTGTAAAGGAATATCATCACCGCGGCTCTGTCGAAGCTGATGTGAGCCGATAAGTGTGACGAAGTTTTTTTAATCTTTTAGCTTTGCCGTACTGGAAGCGCCAAAAAAGGTTTCCGCTTTAGTCTCCGATCCACCTGATCAGCGTTGCTTAAGGTGGCTTGCAGCGATGGTGGCAGCTTCCAACTAGGCGACGAATAAAGCAGTGGACTCGAGCACAGTGGGAAGCTCAGCTTTTAAGCTTGCCCCGCAACTTGATCCACCGGACCAGGAAGATGGTTAAGGTCCGTGGTTTTTTTGGACTAAGAAGACTTAATTAACAGTCGGGCTAGTTGGTTTTCATTCAACTTGAGTTGACTTTCACAGCTCAAAATGCAACTCGGTCAGCAAAGAAGCACACACGCGCAGCGCAGCTTATTTCTCTCTCTCCCTCTCTCTCTCTCTCTCAGCAAGGATGAGCTCACATAGTTGTATACGCGCACAAATAGCTAATCGTCGTTATGCTGCAATTGAAAATATTTATTATACTCATATGAATCCATCTCGCCAGCTGTTAGCCGCTGCTAATTTGATCGGTGGGCAGCCTACTTGAATTACGTTTAGAAGGAGACGCTCTCCGACGATTCCAAAACGTTTTAGGTATTGTTCAGCACATGAATGCGCTGTTTAGTGTGCATATGTCATAATAAATACCACGACATTTCGCAGATTCGTGACGTCGTGTAACAAGCAGGCGATTGTATGGCACGCAGAAAATTTTTTACGGATGCCGAGAAACCACTGGCCAACAATATGCCATACTTAAAATAGTTCGTTCTCTTATTTTTTACGTGGTCGTGCATAAGTGGTCATTACGCAATGGATCATTTCCGAGTCATTTGTAGCCTCGCATAACGAGCAGGTGCTGTGTGCATGATCCAGAATGTTTCGACCAGTCATAAACATGCAGCTAACGACCGTTGCGGAAGGAAGCAACGAGGGATAGTTTAACGTTAAAATAGCAAACATTTCTTTGAAGAAAAATTTTGGTTGCACCGTTTGTATTGGCGTATTTATGGAGGTGCCGGGGGGCCCTTTCATAAATGTTGTAAATACATATACGATGAGTGTAAACAATGTACTACGTCCCTAACACGACAAAGTATTCATTTCTTTAAAGAAAAGGGTTGACAAGTTGACAATAAGAGTAATATAATAATAGTAATAATGTTAATAAGCACGCGCTAGAAACCCTGTTTGGACTATTAGCAGACAAGGCAAATTATAACCTACACAAGCCTGAAAATACGCAAGAAAGTGTAGTACTTATTATGAAAAAGTTTACCGCAGTCATTCATTCAGAAACAAAAAAAAAAACATGCGCGATCCGTCCGTCATAGGAATCAGTATAGCACGAAAGTAAAACGCGCACTTACAGAGGTAATTGAATGTTTACTGTACATCGATATAAGAGGATTTGCACAATGTATATTTTGGTGTTTGACAGCTATAGCATCGTTTAACATGCATGCACCCTTGTTGACACTTGGTGGTATACATCTCCATTCCGACGACTGACGTCCGTGGTCAATGATTAAATAAACCATTGTGATAGCTGGAGATGTTAACGGCCAGAGCGCAATCAGAGAAAGAGGCATGATAGCCAGAAAACCGTCACATGTTGGGTGCAGAAATTGGGCTAAGGTCGCCATCGTGCGTCATGTTAAGTGTGATTGAACACCACGGTCGGACTAGAGGGAAACGCTAAGCGCGTCCTGTCGCCCATTTAGCCCGGCCGCCATTGTTCTCTGGGCGAGCGTAAGCGAGGAACGCAGTTAGCACATCCAGGTGAGGCAGGGGTGCGTCGCAGAGCTATTTCTGGTTTGAATGGACGCTATGAGCAAGACCAACGCTTGGGCTAAGGTCGCCACCTCGCGGTGTGTTAAGGCGTTGACAAATTGCACTACTATTGAAAACGTGCCGAATGGGACGGACGCGTAGCTATACACGCATTGAAGGCGCTAATTGTGGAGGCCACAGTAATGACGAATTGGTTTACTTTACCTCCAAAAGAGCGACACCACCCCGCTGACCAAGAGCACTGTAAGAGGAAAGTGTGAGATATAAAAGGCGCGTTTGTAAAGCCGTTAGTCTGTGGCCATGGCGCTGTGGATAGCGTGATCGGAACTTGTTGCTGCGGATCGAGAGGTCGTATGTTCGATGCCCTTTCACGGAACTTTTTTTCTTTAACATCCGATCGTGTACATATTTTTCGGCGTCATTTGCGTGACGGAAATACGTCACTGAAATCTTGGTGGACCCTTGCATAAAACACTTTCGTGTTAAAATTCGGCAGATCCCATACGCTGTGGGAATCGGTTGAAGCAGTCAGCGCACATATGGAGTTCAAGTTCAGATGGTTCGGTAGAAGCGGCAATTCTTCTCTTTTCCGCTTTTTATTGATCGCTTGCTCAGGCCGCCCTTTTTATCTACCCCTCGTAGGCAATACACGGATCACCTGCCCGCTTCCGGCGACTCTCCGTCTTTCCTTTTTTTTCAGCTTTTCTTTGCCTCCCTGACGAACACCATATATATATATATATATATATATATATATATATATATATATATATATATATATATATATATATATATATATATATATATACACAAAAACGCCGCGCAAATCACGGCCGACAAGTGAGGTAGGTTTGCCCCCCCACTCGCGAAAGAGTTGGTACGCCACTGCCTCTAAGCGTTAGTCACAACACCTGGTTTTGCCGTCGCTACTGTGTTGAGCACCATAGATTTACCGATCAATTATACCAGCGGTGATTAAGATATAAATGCCGTTCAATATAACGAAAGAGTGTGATCAGGTTAAATGTTTCAATGTCAAGTGATATAGACGACTTCATGTTCATGGTAAATATTTTGAATAATGTTATTAAAGTTTCAGTTCTTCAGAACAGCATTCAAGGCAATATCTGATTTCATCTTGAAGTGCCAAGCATTGCGCAACTTTATGTATCTTGTACTTTTCTATGTGTATAATTGTATTGTCCTCCATGTTATGAACCTCTATGACGGTTGACAGTATTAATATATAAATAAAATGCACCCAAGCACATGAGTACAAACGCAGAATGACAAAAACGCATGCGCCCAGCTCAATGTAAAAACGCTAACATGCACCAAACGCATATGTTTAGGTGCAACGATATGACATTCTAGATGCACTAGGCAGCGAGGCCTGCTTACTATGGAGACGGCGCACGCGCAGACCATGACTGCATTCTTCCACCGGCGTGCACCATCCTCGAGCGGCCGCACGTACGGCGTTCAACTTTACTCTTTGAGCACCTCTACGTGCATCGGAGAAAGCCGTATATCCCCTTCATGCGCGAATTACGATGGACTCTGCAAGTGCGCCGCATTTGCTCAACACAAGTCCAAGGCACCCGACATTAGATTTCAGCAAAGAATTTGAAGCAATCGTTTGTTTTGCGGCAGCTTAAAAATTAATGAAAACTATCGTGTAATATTTATTCCTCTACTGTCGTTCATGTTCTATTTTTACATAAATAACCATATCGTGGGCTGCGAGTTAATGTACAAGTTTTGTTGTACTGATTTCGAGCAACACAAAACAATATTTTTCACAATAGTCCTGGAAGGCGGCACATCGAATGACCCGTCGATCATTGTAGTGCCTTCACGAAATTGATCAGCTAACCGAGCGCGCGATACATTGAGGTTGAGTGAAAACATATTGACTATGCAGAAGGCTCAATGGAAATCGAAATGGAACTGAAACTTGAAATTGAAATTTTATTCCTCCGCAAGAACGTGTTACGAGGACGGCAGGTAAAAACTGTTAGAACAGCTTGAGTATCCCTGACACCCTAGTACACAGATAACACAAAAGCGTGCGGTTAAGTACAACCTAATAAGAGAATATGTGTATATTGTAGCTCGTTTAATAATCGAGTAGCTCATTTAATAATCTATGTACGATGAACAGCGCAAGGTGGACAAGATGACGTCAGTCCAACAACAACCAAAAGCAACGTCGTCTTCCTCCACTTTCATGCAGCCACGTTGTGGCGGCTGTTCTGTATCAATATCATAATGTGGTTACAAAAAAAGGAGATTACAATGAAGGCATAGAAAAAAGGTAGTCGCCACATCACGTGATTATACAAACACTAATCGCAGTTGCTTTGGAGATATACCAGACATGATTATGTTATGTTCCTTTGTTATGCGGTTTAGAAACGTAGGCAGTTGAAAGTTTTAACATTTGATTGTCGTAATTTGTTCTGCATTTCGATATGCACCAAACTTCAGGTTGACGTAGTGCAGTAAAAGCAGGGAAGTTTTTCTCTAGCCTCACTATTCTTTGCAATCGTATCATTATTTTTCAATTAACCGAACTTATAAAGACGACTTAGTTTGCAATCGTGTATTGATGCAACCTAAATTATTCGGTGCTTTTTAAATAATTCTGATGTGTGGCAGCGATATGATGCTATACACGCTAGACGCAAATCTTCCTTTAGCAAGACGGTAAGTTTGCTAATATCTACAGTTGTTGACCATACAACAAAGGCATAATAGACCTTATGCGAAATTGCTCGGACGTCTGGCAACAGTGAGGCGGGTGCCATATTGGTTGTGTCAAGAAGTTGTGGGGTTCTCGTAGGATTGCATGTGTGCTTGCAGTGCATTGCAGTGTCTTCTCTTTGAATTTCGTGTTTCGGCGCTCTAATTGAGCCGCTTGTGATCCTCATGCTACGAAAAATGGCGCAACGACTACGCTTTCCAACTGCCGGCCACGTAATATGGATAAACGATTAGAAAGTTCTGCCGCACGTCAGTGCTGCTTCAGTCAGCCACTGCACGTCGGTGTTGTCGGTGTTGTCTCGCCAGCTGACGAAGTCGTACAACTTTGCTGTCGAGGCGCGTACACCTCACCGTCGTCGGTAGCTACAAACACCTGTGATTTTAGGTACTATCGGCGTCAAATGAAACGCGAACAGCGGCGTGCGTGCACATCCAGTTTGACAGCTCTGTGTATACGCACGCCTGTCAATGGTGGTGACTGGACGGCGCGCACTGTGCCAATGCGAATGCTTGCCGGTGTTCGCGTTTCATTGGACGCTGATAGCATGTGAGCATTATGGCGCTTCGACACTGCGTGGCGTGAACAATGGCAGCCGCAAGCTGTAGTGTCTGTCGAGTGAGGTGTCGCGTCCCAGTTGTTCTTTCGAAACACGTTCAGAACGAGATAAAGAAATCAAACGTAAACATATTGGGTTATGTGAAACGTCGCCATTCATTCGTAGGGATACTGAACACTGATCCTTCCATTTATATGTTTCTTTATCTTAATGAAGTGGACTGACTAACGAGCGCATAGCGCTCGATGGCACTCGCCGTGCTCGGCGCTCTGCGTTGTGGCAGTAACGCACAATCTTATCAGTGGACGAGTGAGAACGTAATTTTACTAACGTGTTATGAGTTATCGTTGACGTAATGCAAGAGCGGCGAAGCAACATCATAAATGGCATAGGCAGTGCTGCTAAGTTCCCAACTACAGTAGACAAGAACGACAAGGACGAAGCCTTTACACAAGCTCTTCTGAAGAAGCATCGTTGTGCTAGTAATTTTGCTCATTTCATCCGCGCAGGAGTGCAATCAGTAGGCGCAACATCGTACACTCTAGTATATGGCCTGTATTTATTTTTTTCCTCGTTCAAATGTAATCGTTCGAGAAATTCGTGGGGAGGCGCCATGTGTTTCACTCTAAAAGGCCACTAAATAGAGCTTGTATTAGGTTATAAACCCTGGCAATAAATTATATTGCACGGGATTAAAGTAACAAAAAATTAAAAAAGAAAAAAAAAACGCGACGCCGTCGTACCACTGGCGCTCTTGTTGTGTAAGAAAGCGCATATATGTGCACTAACACGTTTGCGGCGCAAGCTGCCCATGCTGCGGCACATATTTGTTATACATAAAAAGGAATTTCGCCTCTCCATTGATACGCGCTAGGTGGTTGACCTCGCTGAACAACTTTTAGATAAGCAAACTGCTTCTCCGATTCGATCCGAACACCAACAAAACATTTGTCACATTTATCAAATAGACGCACCTTCTTTCCTTCACTATCGGTCACTCACGTTTATTGCAAAAGGGAACACACCAGTGTTACGGCATCTTGATCATCATGAATAAAACAAAAAATGACGCGTGTTCTGCTGCCGCATTCACGACGGAGCACGTAAAGAACACGTGCTCCGTGCGTCCGCGCATGGTGCGTCTGCTCCGCCTCACATAACCAAGATGGCGCTGGCGATTGCTACGGCGCTAACTAGATGGCGCTGCCAATTTCGCATAAGGTCTATTCAGTAAAGAAGAAAACGATGACTTATATATGAGCATGTTAACCGATATAGAAAAGTAGTAGCAATGACGGCGCAAAACGCCGATTGTCCCACACAGTTTACAGATAATGTGGCGCACGTGATCATCCCATGTCATATCCTGTAAAAAAATACACACCTAATGATTTGAAATTTTTGACAACTTCAACGTCTGAGTTATTTAAGGAAATGATGAGAAACTTGACCTGTTGTGGCGAGAGTGAAATAAAACAGCCTTAATGTTGTTTATGTTCAGTTTCAGGGAGTTTAATTGAGCCCGTGCATTTATTTCAAATAGTGCGTTATTCCCTCGACTGCCTAACTTCTAATTCATCCAATGTTCAATGTATCTTGCTCTTTCTTGGCAACTAGTCCAAAGAACCGACAAGACGAGTTTGCGTTCACACATCTAGACGCTGCGTTTATATGGGATATAAAATACAAAGGCAGCCGTAGAAGGTGATAATGGCCGCTAGACGGTTCCCGCCGTTTTAGGAAGCGCGTGGGTGCAGCGGCTCCCAATAAACTGCCTTTTATACCTGACGTTTGCGTATATAAGCCTTTTCACAGGGTTCATAATAAATGAAACAGGATAAAGGTTTTGAGGTTGCTAAGTAGGAATTCTGGACCCTGTCTATCGCCACGACTTCTTCACGTCCGTTGAGGTTCATGGTAGAAGTGCTTTTCTGGTTCGCGCTTCAGCACCTTGAAGCGCAAATCAGAGGGAAGGATGAGCGGTGGTCGGATTGTTTCTTGCGTGGCTTGTGATGTCAGAGATGGCGAGGAGTGATTGAACTACAAGAAAGAGTGATCGACTTCCACCCGTCTGTAGCACGAAGCCACAGGGAACGGCTTTCTTAGGAAGACAGCTTTTAACAGCGCAGCTGTTTAACCTCGCCATTATTCCGTGACGGGACAACATAAATGATCATCAATACGGACCGGCGCGCACTCTCTATGACCTCTTCTTGCTCTTCGTACTGTTCTTCATGTTCTCGTTCTCTCCCAGAACGCGTGCGTCGCTTTGACCGGCATGGGATGCAATGAGTCTGATGAGCGAGATAACGAGTACAGCGAGAGAGAAAAGAGAGAGACAGAGCGAGCAAAAAATATATAACGACAAACTGAAAAATTCTCGGCGAAAAAATTGCTTGGTGAGGCGTTATTCGACTCTCCGTGCCCATGATCCGAGCATCGTAACCACTCGGCTATCCAGGCAAACTAGCAGAGCATAGCATATCCGTGTATAGCAGGGGCCTCAAACTCAACTCAGCCTGCGGGCTGCAATCTCCCAATTTAGTCCCGCAAGGGCCAGGGCAGTGAAGAAGGTAGAAGCGGAAGGGGGGGGGGGGGGGGGGGGTTTGTACAATTTGCTTGAAAACGCTGCCATTTGAAAGAAAATTTTCCCATATCTCATATACAGGTAATTTCTGAAGGAGGTTCGGTGTGAGGACTCCAAAAACACATCGATACCCAATCTCGAAACTGACTCAAGTCTGAACGCCGATATTGTGAAATATAATTTTTGTTTCACGGTTATGTTTCAAGACAAAGTAAACACATGGGATGCCTCACGCAACAATGCGTTAAACCAGTAAGGTCTGTGTACCCCAGGAACATACTTAATAAGAACATTAAAATAAAATACATGGGGCAAAGACAGTCATATGAGGGCCGCGGGCCGCAACCGAGAGCCTGGCGGGCCGCATGCGGCCCGCGGGCCGCGTGTTTGAGACCCCTGGTGTATAGCATAGTATAGCAAGGGAGTGGGCAAGGCAAGCGAAAGTGTGGAGGAGAGAAAGGGTAAACGATAGCAAAGAAAGAAAAAAAGAGAGAGCGAAATGGAGAGCATTAAAGTAAAAAATGTATATAAGAAGCAAAGAGACAGAAATAGAAAGGGAGAAAAAATCCAGCCTGCTCCGCTTCGCGAAGACTGTCGATACAGCGACGCTTATGCCCATCCTTCATCAGGCTATATCCTACTTCTATATTTTTCAAGTCTTCCGTTCGGTGGCGCTTAGCTTCTGCCTCTCAAAATCACTGGAACAGGGAAAGTACCGCGACCTTCCGGCCCGCCGCCATATTTGCTCCAACGCGGCTGAAGCTGCGTCTTAGCAATATTGACTTTACACGGAATAGTCATGTTGTACATGAAATGCATATCATGATTTTCATGTTTCCACCTTTCATTAATGTTCGTTTTACACGTTTTACAGACACCTCACCCTATAGCAATTTTCGTAAATATCAAGCTAGCCCACCGGCCGCGAGCCCACCATGAGCGCGGCATGTAAATCATGTTGTAAATGAAATGCATATGATAATTTTCATGTTTCCACCTTTCATGAATGTTCGTCATACAGTCACCTCACGCAATACCAATTTTCGTGAATATCAAGCTAGCCAATCGGCAGAGAGAGTACCATGAGCACGGCATGTAAATCATGTTGTACATGAAATGCATATCATGGTTTTCATGTTTCCACCTTTCATTAACGATCTTCGAACAGTAACCTTACGGAATATCAATTTTTGTGAATATCAATCAAGCCAACGGGCCGCGATCCCACCATGAGCACGGCATGCAGATTATGTTCTACATGAAATGTATGTCATTATTTTAGTGTTTCCACCTTTCATTCATGTTCGCCATACAGATATGTGTCGTCATAGAAAATATCGAATATATCTAGGGGTGTCCGAATAGTGAAATTTTACCTCGAAGCGAATAGTCCACAAAAATGCCGAATATCGAATCGACTATCGAATACAACAGATATTATAGAAAATTGAAAGAAAGAACAAAGAAATGAAATATGCTGATGTCCATCGAGCCCATAACACGGTGAGTGACTGTTACCGAAAGACTACATATTGTCATCCAGAAACATAAACTGTTCCACATGACCTGGCTTCAGGTTCTCTCGCCGTGATGTTAGTGTTTGCGGCTCATCTGGCAAAAGTAATGTTGCACTTCATCGCAAGAAGTCCTCCGGGACCAAAAATCTTCGGGCGCCCGTTCACAGCAACACTTTACCTGCGCGCCGGAACGATGGGAGTTTCTGAACGAGTCGAGCGATGCGGCAGTGGCGACTGCACGGCGTGACCAAGTTTTCACAAATGAATCACCGAGGGTTTCGAGGGCCAAAGTCGGGACCTTTTACCTTTTCACGGCACTTATGGCGTTAGCGACCGTACAAGAAGTCCGCGCCTTCGTATCAGAAGTGAAGTTGTGAAGGGCTTGACGGCTTTTTTCATATGTGTTCTTTACGAGAAGAAATGGCATAATCTCCGTTGAAATAAGCATGCACTCGCTTTTGTACCAGGATATCAGTGAAAGTTTTACAGAAAAGCCTACAGTAACGACGATAGCGCTAGCTTTAGCAGGTTTTTACTACGACACCCTAACTAAATTCCACCATTGGCCTTTATCACCTTTCAGATTTTGTCCTGCCGAATTATTCGAAACTTCGAATACTAGCTATTCGAAAGTCGAATTGAATTATTCGATTAGGTATTATTCGATTCGAATTACGAAACTCGAATAATCGCACACCCCTAAATATATCCATTTATCCAAACGGCAGTGAGCGCCTCGAGACATTAGCGATGCGAGCGAGCTGTAAGATTTATGTGGCGAAGCCCACCGAGAGGCGCGGCGGTGAAGAGAAAACGCATGCGGTACTTTCCCCATTCCAATGACTTTACCTTTCTTGCACGAACATCGCGGTTGGCTCGGCGACGACATGCCTGTTCTCGAGTCAACTCACGCTGACGCTCACGTCGGGTGGCTTCTTCACAGGGAGGATGACAAATGTTCGCCATCTTGAAAGCGCGAACTCCAGAATACTGACACTCACACGCTATATTACACTCCACTGCTCCTCGCCGTCACCCCATCTTGGTGAGTTTCTTTAAGGTTGACCCCTCGACATCCTCCCCGCTCACCTTCGCGTCTCGCAACACTCCCTCACCTCTCGCAGCACAAGTAGCCCTCCCCTATGTACCGAGGCTCACTCTCACCACAATACGAGACCACGTGATCAGCACTACCACAACCCCGGACATGAACAGCTCGACGAATAACAGCTTCGCTTTTAAAAGAAACAATCGAGATAGTGAGAGAGAAACAAAGATAGATAGAGCAAGAACGAGAAATAGACAGAGAGCGAAATAAATAAAAATAATCAGGGAGAAGAACAGATAGCCATCACGGAGAGAATGGGAAAGATAAGACATGAGAGAGAGAGGCAAAGGAAAGGCAGGGTGGTTAACCAGGTTATACCCGGTTTCCTACCTTACACGGGGGGGAGGGGGGAAAGGGGGGGGGGGAAAGAATAGAGAAAGCAAGAAGCAAAGAGAGAACAAGTGATGTGCGCACACACATGTCAGCGTTCACCACGCACGCGTAGACAGTCACAAGATGGGAAGTGTTTAAGACCAGTTCCTCTGCGGTTGTCTAAAAGTAGACTGGAATCCACGATGTTCAAGAAAGTCTTGCAAGGGCTGGCTCCAAGGAATGCTGAACTTGCAGTGCGCATTGAGCTGATGGAGTTGTCATTCCGTTGAGGAGATTGCGCATCGTGGTCATGAAAGACCTCAACAGAGCGAGGACTTGTCGGTTTTCGTCATGGAAATCATCTGTGAACGATGATGTACTCTGTAGGGCATTCTGCACCGGCTTTTTATGAGTGCGCAGCGGTGGCTGTGAGGGCCACACGACAGCCGCCGCAGCTTTCGAAATGTCTACACCTTTTCGGCTCTCCGACTGTGACGCATTGCGCTGGTGGTGGTAACTGTCGCTTAAGGGAAGGCACGTGGTCTGTCGCAGTAGGAGATCGCGTGGTCCGTCCAGGTTGGGCAGCAGTAGCCCTAGACGTTTGTCGCCTATGCGAGCGTCGCTGCCTATTTCTCACAATACCAGCCGCCTCTTTGTGCGTTGAGCCGTTCCGTACCATCTGTTTCAAGACACTCCATTCTTTTTTCACTGACAGACAGTCTTTTGATGACGGTTCGTGCGATTCATGGCATCTGAGACATTTCAGGGCGCTTGCGCGGCAGGACTCCACATTGTGTGGCTCTGCAAAGCGGTGGCAAATCACCACGTTCCACCAAACTCCGCTCACATCACCCATTTTTTTACATTTGTGGCACTGGAGTGACCTTGGTGTAAATGGACGGACCACGTGAAAAAAGTGACCAACCTTCACGTGGCATGGCAATGTGTCGCCTTTAAAGACAATCTTTACGCAACGCGAGTTGCCCAACCGTGAGACTTGGACGATGTTGCTATGGTCACTAACTTCCTTGATCAGCATAGGAAGGTCGCCAGAGGAATGGAGATGTCGACATCGTAAATCGCACCTAGCACCATGTAATTGTTAGGTGGAATGTGACCTCGAACCTTGATAGCGTCAAAGTCTGTGATCCTGGTTAGAGCAAGAGATGCCTGGTGTATGACGTCGATGGCCAAGACATTCTTACGGGGTGGTGGTAACTCGAACATCCTTGACCTCGTTTGACTCGAACATCCTTGACCTCGTTTGGCGCCAGAGAATCGAGTTTTCTCGAAAGGGTCCACCGATTCGGGTATCTCGGATTGTCCGACGGCGTAATTGGCACAAATAAGACAGTTTTTTTAAACTACCTTCGGCTTCACAGTAGATGCGGTAGAAGGTGGAGAAACACCCAGGGATCTTCGTTTTCGTTTATGACAGTAAACAGGCGCGAAGTCATCGTCGCAATCGTCACTGCCTGCCGAATACAGTTCGGTAGACTCACTATCAGCGTCGCTGAGGTTCGCTGTTCCGTATCCTCGAGGAGGCCGCCGACGATGGTGGCATGCCTGGAGGGTGCGCAGGCGAGTCTACTTCCAGTGTAGCCAAATAAAATACCGATGGCTACGCGAGAAACATGAAATATCGCCAAAAACTGTCACCCGGTAAAGAAATCGCAGTGCAATATGCACACTTCATCGTAAAGATAAGCAATGCAGGCTAACTATCTCTGCACTTCCTTCAGGCTTGCCTCCGCAACTGCGAAGGGGCCTTAATTTTTAGTTGCCAAAGAATTCGCCCTGGTCCGGGGATGGAAGCCAGTACCAATGCCTTTTCGGGGTGGTTGCTCTACAAATTAAGCTGACCAGGAAGCTAGCAATTGGCAGCGCGAGTGCGAATTGTTCGGCAACTTGGAGCACAACCACACGTTATTGCAAATCGATTCTACGGAATCCTTCAAGGTGGAGGAAAGGTTAAGAAAGAGAAATTGACAAGCACACGTGTGTAGCACGAATCCACAATTTGTATTGTTCAACCCTTGAGCCACCTTGCGGGATTCCGCAGAATCTATTTCCAACAAGAACAAGTATATTTTACTGAACAGAAGGCTACGGCTGACCGTGCGGTTGTCGTAATGTGTCGGCAGATCTGACTGCCCGCAAGCTCCCGACACGGGCCGCCGTGACCTCCAGACCCACGCAGTCGCCTCGTTTCGCAGGCTGGGCACTGTTGGCTTGTTGATCATTCGCGATGCTGCAACATAGTTACAAAAACATGGCTTCCTGTAGCCATGTCCTTGTCGACAAAAACATCGCACAACGATGCAATTTTACTAGGGGAAGGACGTCAGCGTGCAAACAGGACGCGGACCTGCTCAACATAACTGTCAAAAGCAGATGTGCTCACCGTAGCTGATGCGGAAAATTCACCGTGAAAACGTACGTTTGTGCCGCAGACCGGCTTCGCAGCTCTTTATCTGAGGTCTTCGCTGAAACAGGAGCGCACGCCACGCGGGGCGGTAGAAAGGTCTTCAAGCCTGGGGGACGTACAGGTCGCATTTAAGTTAAAGATGAAAGTGTTCCACAATTCTGTTTGCCGACTGGTAGTACGCGGTAGTGTGGATATGGTGGACGCCAAGAAGCTTCGTTGGTTCGCGAAAGCAATCGCATGCAGGCTGTAGAGGTCAATCGTTTGCCAACCACAACGCTGGGGCATCCGAAGCTCGACAACGAGCCCCATACAAACGCAGACGCCGCTTGAAGTGCCGTTATATTTGTGCGAGCAGGCGCTTCTGGCCAGTAGGTATGATGACCTACTCACATCAGTACTCCGCGAGGGCCTAAACGGTGTGGTAGCGGTGGGCCATCGATGTCGATGCGAATGTGATTGTACCGGGCGTCAGGCGGGCGTAAGGAGAGGATTGGTGACGTCGTGCGTACAGTCCTTTTGTGTCGTTAGCAGAGAAGGCATCGCGAGGTTAGCAGCGCACATGAGAGTTCACACTCTGTCACAAAAAGCGGAAAATAGTCAGACGCTGGGTGGCATATGCTCCGAGATATTGGCAGCGCAAAGTAACGGGACACAGAAAGAGGACACAAACAAGCGCAGTGTCCTCTTTCTGTGCCCCGTTAGTTGGCGCTGCCAGTATTTCGGTATGAATCTATACAAATTAGCCCGCCTTTCAACCCTTCTGCAATATGCTCTGACGTCACGCACCATGGAGCTTGTCAAGCACTTGGCGCTAATCTCGGAATGAAACGAGTGGACACGTTCGACCATTTGGTGCGTCGGAAGTGATGGCGTCTGAATTATTGAAAGATGTCGGACAGCGTACGATGTGGCAGAGCAGCGAACGTCCCGAGTCTGAACATCTGAAAGCTGCTCCCGTGTATTCTGCTTGTGGTGGTGTCTTCTTTGAGGTCTTGTTTTGTGTCTCAGCAGCGTGCTGCAAGTCATAGCTGATCATGGGCTATATATCCAGTGATTCATTATGTGCTGCAAATCGCATACGAAGGAAAGAAGGGGAATTTCAAGGCCTTGTTTGTCTCTGTTAGACACAATATTAACGACAATATTAAAGGGAATGAACAGACAATAATGCCAAGTAAAGTATAGGCGATGTTATATGTGGTAACTGTGATATAAATGTGAAGACATTTAGGTGGACGAAAAGATAACTCCCCGATGGCAGGGGCCGAAGTTCTTATTAATCGGATAGGAGTTGTTGAATTAATTATATGCAACACAATCGCAAAACACAAATGCGCAGCCAGGTTGCATCTGGCGCATGCTTGGTCTTGTTATCAGCAGCTTGGCAAACTTGAGTAGACGACCAAGCAGCGACGGCCACACGAGGCTGCGGGGGGCTCACATTACATCAGTAGCGCTTCGATTGCGCGCCGATAACTTTTTACGCCGTAGGTTCTTACCCCTGAGTTTGCTTTGATGCGGTAGAAAGCACGAAGCCCTCTTCTCTCGATGCAGTTTCCTTAAAGGGCCACTAAACCACCTCCGATATTTGTTCAAACATTTCAAGTAAACACGCGCATCGTGTGCAGAATGCCGTCACGATCAACAATTCCACACGCGGTAGCGCTACAAAGCCGCGGGCGCGCCACAAATTCCAAAAAAAACAATCCCTCCTCATTTCCCAACCCTTCCGACCTCCGCGTGACGTCAGGATGTGAATAGGTGACGTAGAGCGCAAGTCATGCGCGATTGGTCGAACAGGAACCTAAAACTTCCGGTAAGTCAGTAATCAGCTGGCCGCGCTCCTTGTTGTTCGTCGTGTTGTTGCCCGTGTGGAGGTGTTCTGGCATGGCGTGTCACCGTACGGATCCATCATGTTGGCGATCCTTTGAAGGCGTGCGCGCAATACAGGGTCTATGCCGGCACGATTCGTATGAGCACGGGCCGGCACGGGCCGGCACGGCAGCAGCGGTTAGCCAACAAGTGCGCAGTCGACGGAGCAGATGGAGTGCGGAGTGGCGGCAACCGGAAGTAGAAGGTGTTTCGAGCAGCGCGTCGGCGGTGACGTATGCCACGCGAAATTGGAAGGGGCGCTCGGCGCGAGTGCAAACCGGCATTGGGAGAGAATACCAACGGAGGGTAGCGATGGAAAGAGCGAAAGAAGCGATCGCCGCGTTTCGATGATCAAACGCGTATAACTCCGCTAATAGTTGTACGTGAACGTTTACTTTTTATGTAAATTTGCAGTCACTTCCGTTTTTGTTGCCAATGCTTGTGTGCAAACTGTAGTTGTTTCAGGTGGGAGGACCTCGTCAGGCGCCAATGCCTTTAGTCCTCTCTTTCCTAAGTGTAACCTTCTGCACTTCAATAAAATCAATTCAATTGAATACGGCACCGTGTCGAAAAATTCTCACGGCTTCGTGTTCGTTGTACACTCGTGCACAATAATAATATCTTGGGTTTAACGTCCCAAAACCACGATATGATTATGAGAGACGCCGTAGTGGAGGGATACGGAAATTTCGACCACCTGGGGTTCTTTACCGTGCACCTAAATCTAAGTGCACGGGCCTCAAGCATTTTCGCCTCCATAGAAAATGCAGCCGCCGCGGCCGGTATTCGATCCCGCGACCTTCGGGTCAGTAGTCGAGCGCCATAACCACTAGACCACCGTGGCGGAGCCACTCGTGCACAACTTCCCCACCACAACTGAATTTCGACTTCTGGGTGGTTTAGGGGCCCTTTAAGCTAGCACATAGCTGTGTTACGTTAGGTGTATTTTCTTATAATATTGCTAGGGACAGCCATCAAAGACAACTACGTGGAAGAAGACAACGACGATTTGAAGATTGTTTTGTGCCGCTGCCTTAGGGTGCAGTGCCCGAGTACTCTCGTGTAAATACACTTGGCTACAGCCTCTCGTCTGCGTCTTTTCACCTAACATTCAAATTCGTTGCTATCGCATTCAATGCTTCACTCTCGTGGCCACACTGTGAGTTTTTAAAGCTAAAGCCTGAGATCGCCACGCTTGAAAGCCGTGCGAGGTACGCAAAATATAATGTGAGCGCGCAATGTGCGCGTCCACTTCGCGTTCGCGGCAGTAGAACAAACGAAAGAAGCACAGCAGCACGCGGGCTTAGCGTTCGTGTCTTTCTTGTGCTGTTCGCGTGACTAAAAAAAAATTCATCTACCGATATCACATGACCAGGCTACAGTAGCGAGTGGGGGGATATCGAGACAGTTCTACTCTAGCCTCTTCCACGGTGGAAGAGGCTAGAGTACGGTGTACTAGAAGCTAGAGCAGCTTCTAAAAAATGCCGATACACGTAACTGCCGTCGGGTGGAAGCGGCTGGGGATTAAGTTGCGGCAGCGCCACAACCAACCTGAGGAACTTGCAGCCCTAAGGCGACGCAGGCGTTCTGGTAGTGTGTAATTGGTGATGACAGAGGCCGCTGCACTAACAGTAGGCCTACATCGGCAGAGAATCTGTTGAAGCAGAGATCAACGGAACATCGAACTACGCTTTTGCCTTCACAACCTTAGAAAGAGTTAAGCATCTTCCTTAATTTTATTCGATACGACTCTTGTAAAAATTTTTAGGGTTCTTTCGTTCGTTCCTAAATTTTTTCGGCATTTTACAATACGTGCTTCATGCTAATAAGTGCGTATGTTTTTTTTGCTTCCAATAAAGTTCATTTTCAAATTTAGCGCCTTATTTCATAGGCCTGATTTTTTGCTAATTTCGGTAATGTTTGCGCTACATTGACTTTACTCAACAAAGCCCAACTCTAGTTTTAGCCGTAAAAACATACATGAATGCGGATAAAATAGAAGTTTCCCATCTATGAATAACAAATACGAAGGCCAGAATGGCCAGTAGTAATGTTTGTTCACCGATTTTTCGCAACACTTTTGTTTTGCGAATGATACCACTAGATATGCCTTGTCATCTGTACTAGGATGAAATGTCATGTGGTTTTCATGCCCGATATCTGATAACAGGTGTTCTGTTATGGGCAAATTTCTGAGCTATGTTTTTCCTTTAACTTACCTGCAAACAGGTTACCATCGGGCACGTTTAACTGTTGTGTAACCCTAGACATTCATGCATATGATGTGTATGATATGCGGTACTTCACTCTTGTGATTTACCAATGCGGGATGATATCAGGAAGGCAAATACAAAACCGTTGTGGGCACTTTTCATAGACTACATAGACTCATAGACAGCCACATACCTAACGCTCACATTCTCTCTCGAATTATCCGCTTAATTTTCAACCATACTAATCTTTCTTTTTTTCTGAATCTCGTTGTGTCGTGGAATATTAATGTTTTGTTATTCAAGTATTAGGGTGGTCAGGGGGGGAGGGGGGGGAGGGGGGGGGGGGCAGAAATAAAGATTATGTGTTTAGGATAAAAGGTGTTCGGCTATTCATACGGTAATCCCGAATTCATGTGTACCTATGCATATTCACATGCATATATACACCGTGTAACAGTATCTATAAGCCGTCATAAAAGGATGTAAAAGTATAGCCTCTGTCGTGCTAGAAGAAATGATAAATTTAGGTTCAGCAGCGTACGCCTTATTCTAAAGATATTGGGTCTAGTCCTTATTAGAAATTGCTTGTCTAATTCTCTTCGCCATTTGAAAATTTACTCTCGCCTCTAATCGTGAATATATTGCAGGACCCCCAGGACGCAAAGCGGCATTGACACAGAAGAAAAAAATATCTCACCTTGGGAAAGCAGCTGCTTAATGGTGTCCTGTATTTATGAATAAAATAATACTTTTTAGCCATGTGGAAAATTCTCCGCTTCCGTTTGTCTCAACGACAGAGATAAATAGCACTTTGTCCAGAGATTTCCCATATGCGCCACATATAATATTTTATGGTACAAAACAAGTGCTGTGTTTTAGCGCATTGAATGGTTTTTGAAGGCGACTCTCAGGATAAATAAGAATTTTACAAGACGCTTTTCGTCAACACAGCCTAGCATTATATATAACAACCATGGTTTTACTTGCCACTCGCCAACTTAGCCTCACGCTTCGAGGAATACTGCCGTACGTTTGTCATACCTCAAGAAGCACTTGATGTCGCCAACATAGGTCGGCAAACTCACTCATGAGTCGAATCACTCAGACTCACTCAGACTCAGATTGAGGCGTGAGTCTGAGTCTGAGTGAGTCTGGCTGAATTATACTTAGGTGAGTCTGAGTCCGAGTGAGTCCGCTTGAGGAAAATTTTGGTGAGTCTGAGTTCGAGTGAGTCCGGCTGAGTTATACTTTGGTGAGTCTGAGTCCAAGTGAGTCCGGCTAAGTTATACTTAGATGAGTCTGAGTCGGAGTGAGTCCGTTTGAGGAAAAGTTTAGTGAGTCTGAGTCCGAGTGAGTCTGGATGACGAAAACACCGGTGAGTCTGAGTCCGAGTGAGTTTGGTTGGAGAGAAATTTCGTGAGTCTGAGTCCGAGTGAGTCCGGTTGAAGAAAATATTAATGAGTCTGAGCCCGAGTGAGTTCGCTTCAGCAGAATTTTGGTTAGTCTGGGTCCTAGTGAGTGCTAAGCGAAAATTGTTTATTGAGTGAGTCTGCGTGGGCTCCATATATTTTGCCGACCTATGGTTAAAAATATTTATAGCCTCCTTTTATGGCGTGCCTTGTAATCGTATAGATTTACCGTCTTGTAAAGCCCTAGAAATTATTTCTCAAATTATCAAGCTGTCCATGCCCTCATATACGAGGGCATGTAAGTGGGCTGTGCAGCATGTTCTGACACATGTACAACTCCAGGCCACTTTTATTAAGCGATATCGTGATCCACATTGATTTTGATCTACAATTGTGTACCTAATAAACGGAGAATGAGTGCAATGTGCGAGCTTCATCATTCATGTGGATTCAAATACGACAAAGCAGCACGATTCGCGAGCATAGAGCGCCCCTTCGCTCTCTCTTGCATTGAGCCGCTTGTGTCTTTAGATGCCGCTTCGGTTTTTCCATGAATAAATGTGGCAATTGGGAAATTTTTGAGCGCCAAACAAGACATTCACAAGTATGAGAGAGGCAGGACGGGCGCTTTTGAATGCCTTGTGAATGCATTGTTTCCCAGTAGCTATGCAAAAATTTCCCAGTAGCTATACACCATCTCACCGAATTTCGAGCTTTGTTAAAAATGTAGCGACGGCACAGAACATCGGCTTTCGTCATGTCATTCGTTACCAATTAAACAGCGGCTGCGTTATTTAGTGACTAGATAAAGCTTGCCCCCCGTGGTACCTCGAAAGTTGTAGCCACCGGATTTCAAGGAGGAAGGGCGGTAGAAACGCACCATTCATGCCATATGCGATGCTTCATCACTTGCAAAAACAAATTTATTCGGGCTGTAATGTGGTCAAAGAATTCTGTTACCTCTCGGCAATTCAAAAATCTTTTAAACTTTAATGACCTCTTCGAATTCTAGACTCTCTTTGGGAGATATTACTGCCATATTTTCCCAACACGCCTGCAGTGCAGTCCTTGCCGACTCAAACAAAACCCGTTTTTTTTCGTATTTTTTCTTTTCTTTCCTATTCAAACACCTTTCCATTCATAGTCAGCGTTGACGCGCCGAAGCACTTTCGGTGGTCCCTCAGCCGTCATTGTGTTCGTCCAAGCCACACGGCAAGAAGCTTCATAGCACGGGCGTTTCCCAGGCTCGTTTCTCGCATCTTGCTTTCGAGCTCCTAATACCCCCCCAAGGAATGCAAGGAAAGTACAAAACGAGACAACGAGCTCGACACTCTAGGCTTGGGGCCTGCAACACAAATATCTATATTCTTTCAAAAGTGAACATTCGGCAGAAGTCTGTGGTTGGGATAACAGAAAACTGGAGAAAAAAGAAAACTCCAGCCAAAATTTATTTTAAGAAACCGCGACGTTTCCAAGCATGACCGGCTTCTTGTTCAGGGGGTGAGAAGGCCCGAGATGTGCAACGCCTTCTTGCCAGGCGGGATTCTTTGCCCACGACCGGTCTGTAGGCGCGCGCTCGCTCCTTGAGGGAGCGAGCGCGCTTCTAGACCGGCCGTGATTTGCCGTGAGTCGTCGCAAGCCCTGGCAGTAGAGGGAGGGCAGTGCCCCCGTGGTGTGGTTGATTCGCTGTCTGCTCAATGTACCAGGAATCGAGGAGGGGCCGCCGACGAAGGTTCCTTTCTTTTTCCAAAATCACCGCGCCGTCGGGACTGGTATGGTGGTCAAACCGCTAGCAGTGCTCTGTCACTTCGCTCCACCCGCTGTTCAAGTGACGGAGGTCATTCTTGTGCTGCCGCATTCTTTCATGGAAGTTCTTGGTTTCCTCAATGTAGGAAGCGGGGCAGTCGGCGCACGTGATCCGGTACACGACGCCCTGCGCTTTTTCCGCAGATTCGCTGTCTTTGAGCCGAGGGATTAAACTGCCGATGGTGGTGGATGGCTTGTGGGAAACGTCGAACCTCGTCTGGCGCCCGCAATGTAGGGGATCCACAAGCGGCGTCGTTGCGGCGCCGTTGGTGTCACGTTTACCCCGTCTTTTCTCTTACGGAGGGCTCTGCGAATAAACGCCTTTGTGTAGCTGTTGGTGCAGAGGTCACGAATTATTGTCTTCCTTTCTTCTATCCGCTGCTGTGGCTACGATTGGTGATTTTGGTTGGAGTTTTATATTTAAACTCGTGACGCAGCGGGTGGTTGGTTGTTTACACAATAAACGAAGGCACGTTTCGGTGCAGTAGGGCGATAGGAAATTTAAAATCGATTTTAAATACGTCCGAGGCTATATTATCTATATTTCGTAGATGATACGCGTGTGTATACACAAATCTATCCCACATGTTATCTAGCCTTCAAAATTTTGTTTCAGAACTTCAATGGGAAAGATAGAGGGTGGGGGGGAAGGGGGGGGTTGGTATGCGCTGGTATGAAGATAAGGAGCGGTCTCATAAATATATGAGACTCCAGCACTGCTCTCCATCCCTTAGCCCCCCTCCCTGCATCTTTGAAGAATGTAGCCTTTGATGCAGGAAAGAAAAAAAAGCGCATGTCTTGCCTTCATCTCACTCATTTTGTATTCGTTGTAGCACTGGCTTTCGATCATAAGTCGCTGAGCAGTGCCCCCTCATGGGAGACAAATTAGGGCATTTCTCATATGTTTCATGAATCACTAGATTTCATTATGAATCCACACCAATTGCCAATCAGTCTGTTATTCTGCAAAGAAAAACAGTACGTTATGGCAACCTCCGCTGCCCCATTTACCCGCCGAAAACAGGCTCCTCAATCATTTATTTATTTAATAGTACCCTAAGCCCCAAAGGAATTTCAGAGGGGAGCTGTGCCATTTGAGAATGCGTAAGAGATTAGCAGTTACATAGAAGTAAAAACAATACAAATAATAAGTTATTGAGGATATATATAATAGCGACGCAGTGAAAATAAAAAGAAATAAAGTTGCTAATAGCGCAGGGTTAGCTATGTGAACTTATTGCGTCTGGTTTGTAGTAAACCCTCCAGTTGTCAGTTCAGCGCCTTGTCCAGTGACTTTGCTCTTAGAAATGAATATTCCTGTCCTTTCTGGGGACTAGTACGATCACTGTGAAGCGGCGCCCGCGTCCCCACCTTTCAATACGGCATTCTTGCAATCGGCTTGACTTTCAGCAATTGGGGTTTTTAGAAAGCAGAAAATTGCCACCTCGTTTTGCATGGTCTGTACCAGACCATGCAAAAAGCTTCGACCATACCTTTGAACACACTGGCCGGCTCTCATCGGCGCGCCTATGCGCGTTCCCTTTTGCCTTGTGTCCGTATCCAGCGTGGTACTGATACGACTCTTTACCATTATCCACGAGATAGAGTATGCACTAATAGTTACAACTGGTTCTAAGCCGGCTCAGAAGAATATCTTGCTAGAAACAAACGCAGTCACAACCCGTGTACTTAGATGCACGTTGAAGAACCCTGGGTGGTCGAAATATCTGGAGCCCTCCACTACGGCGTCTCTGACAACCACATCTTGGCTTTGCGACGTAAAATACGAACCTATATTATCCGCAATCACTTTGCGAAAGCATGACATCGACTAAAACCGAACTTACCATTTCTATAATTCGAAACACTAGTAGAATAATTATGTGCGTTTAACGTCCGAGAGCCATGATGTCATTATGAGGGGCGCCGTAGTCGACGGCTACGGAAATATTGGCTACCTGGGGTTCATTACGTGCGCCAAAATATAAGCACACATGCCTCAAGCATTTCGGCATCCATCGAAAATGCGGCCGGGATTCGATGCCGTGATCTTCGGGTGAGCAGTCAAGCACCACAACCACTAGACTATCGTGGCAGGTGTTTTCGAAACTTTAGAGAGGCAGAACCATGCAACCTATAAAGCCATGTTTCCAAAATTTTTCAAGGGTGGTGAGCTCGATTCTGCAAAAGACGGCCGCCTCATATTATTTTCTTTTTCGTGTTGTCAATGAGCGGTAAATCGACTGCAAGACCATTGCCAGTTTCATGAACGTGTTTAGAAAAGCGCCATAACGTAATGTCAAGCTTTCTTCGTTCCCAAGTAGCGTGATTAGGCCTTCGAACGGCAAAGCGTAAGAAAGTACTTCATTTATAGGCTAATTGGGTCTGCCAAAAACGCACGTACGCGCTCGCCCATTGAAAACAAATGGTCACGTGCGCATAGCGCATTTCAAAGGTAACAGGAGTGAAAACCTAATGTTCCTCGAAGGTCCGTAGACCCATTCTTATATTTAAAGAAAACATTCTCAATATTGAAAAAATCGCGTGTAATGTTGAATTTCTCTTTACGGTAGACATTGCGATGCACGGGAAATAACTTCTTTTTGTATGTTGAAAGCTGTCATACATATATTTTGAAGGTTGCCTGGCACTTGTGAACTCTTTACATGTGTTATTCTACATAAGCTATTTTATGGCGCTCCTTCGACATTTATTGGATGAGCCGGGTCAAATCGAATATTGCTAATTTTTAGTCCGAGTACGTCTAGTTGATAAAAAGTTGGGCGAGTCTGCGAGTCCGAGTGAGTCCGCTTCAGGAGAATTTTGGTGAGTCTGAGTCCGAGTGAGTCCGGCTGACAAATATTTTGGTGAATGAGTCCGGCTGAGTTATATTTTCGTTATATTTTCGTGTGTCTGAGTCAGAGTGAGTCGGGCTGAGTAATATTTTCGTGAGTCTGAGCCCGAGTGAGACCGGCTGAGATATATTTTGGTGAGTCTGAGCCCGAGTGAGTCCGCTTGAGGAAAATTTTGGTGAGTCTGAGTCCGAGTGGGTCAGGTTGACGAAAATATTCACATGTCTGAGTCCGAGTGAGTCAGATTGACGAAAATATTCATGAGTCTGAGCCCGAGTAAGTCCGTTTGAGGAAAAGTTTAGTGAGTCTGAGTCCGAGTGAGTCTGGATGACGAAAACACCTGTGAGTCTGAGTCCGAGTGAGTTTGGTTGGAGAGAAATTTCGTGAGTCAAGAGTCCGAGTGAGTCTGCTTCAGCAAAATTTTGGTGAGTGTGAGTCCGAGTGAGTCCTAAGCGAAAAATATATTTATTGAGTGAGTCTGAGTGAGCTTCATTTATTTTGCCGACCTATGGTCGCCAAGAAACTCCCAAGACTGCCGCCGTGGTTCCACCTGGCGCAACTATGCGATTTTTCATTCAGACATCTTAACATGAAAACACCCCATCAGAACAAACAATTTAATAACTCGTGCAGTTTAGCAACAACACAAGGACTACACCAAATTTGGCACAGATGGCTGGAAGACAAGAAACCAGTAGGTATTGGGATCGTGGCAGGGCGAAGTGTAGTTAGTGTGAGAGTACCTCGTTTTCATCTGACATTTATGCCTTAGGTGACGCAGTTCGTAAGATTTTCGCTGGCAAACACAAGAAAGCAATCGTAAACACCGACTCATTAAGTACACTGAAAGCGCTACATGTTAAATCCGAGTGCGAGCCATTAGTTAGCTACATATTAAACATCGTGCTTTTAGGTAGCGAGATAGTTTCTATCCGGTTCTGGTGGGTCCCACGCCATGTTGGGTTACCTGTCCATGACAAACCAGACGAATGTGCCCCTTTAGTAGCACGCAAAGCACTTACAAACATTAAAACTCCCCTGAAATACAATAAGAGAACAGTTCATCTAGCACTGATAGCGACATGGCAGCAACAGTGGGACTCGTGCGCGAGAATTAACCTCCATCTGGGAAATAACATACTTGATGAATGGAACACCTGCCGCCACTTAGAAGGGTTTATCCAAGTTATTTCTATACCGACCCCGCATTAGGCCCACATACTTGACACACAACTTTTACTTTCAAAGTAACAACCAGCATGTGAAAAAATGCCAAGAACACATATACACATTGTAATCTCATGCCTCGATGTTGCAAAGCAGATACAAAAATACTTCGCCGACTTATACAGGCAACAAATACCTTTGCACCCTACTCTGCTTCTAGAAGATCATCCTTTAGTACCCCTGTATCAGCTGCTTTTGCGCCACAAAAACGAAATTAACTAATTAACATTCTTTGACTTGAGTCTTTACCAGTGGAATTCTGTCACAGTGATAACTTTTGTGCCTCTTTCAAGCTTATCAGTAGCGCAAAAACAATTTTTTCCATTGTCTGTGTATTCGGCGTACTTACTGCTTTCATTATCCATGAGTGTTTAATGTACTTCAGAATTTTTCGCACTTTATTTTCGTCCATAAATTATCTTTTTTCTCTTGTAGCTATCTGGAATACCACTACAAGAAAGATTGTTAAAACACCAGTCAAAGCGCATACTTTTTAGACAATTACCCGTAGAGGGTGAGGGCCAATGACGAGGATCTACAATAGGGGCATCGTGAACCCTACAATAGGGGCACTGTGGCCCCCATAATGGCAGCAATATAGCCCCTGTAAATATATTCAATTCACGTTAGGTAGTTTAGTGGAAACGCGGGGCCTCTATCTCCGGTGACAACACTCTATGGCAGCAACACCCAAGCCTACGTGGGTGCAACTTGTGCACAATTGTTGCACAATATCCATCTGCAGACGGCTTCGGTTTTGGTGTTGAAAGCGTACCCAACATGTGCGTTTTCGTAATAACACCCACGACTTATGATATCTGTGAAATATTGTTATGAAAGAAAGATTATATATAGGTTTAACCAAAAGATGCCACAGAGATTGACATATTTATGGATGCAGAACTCGAGTAACTAATACCCAGAGTCATTGTTGAGCCCTTCGGCAAATCACAGTACTTGATGTGCTGATAAACGCTAATCTGCAAATCCGCATGCAAAGCGTGCACCTTACAGTCATGTTGAGATTTTTTGGAAAGGGATAGAGAATACTGCGTTGCAGTAAGAAGATTTACTGGAGCAGTCTGTTTTATTTACGAATGAAAAAAAAATTAACGCAGCTTGCACTAAGTAGCGCTAGGCTGGGTCACAGCCGAGCTGGTGGTCCCGGCTCAGCTACGCTTTTACCCACTGACATCTTTTTCCCACCATTATCTATTCTATGGCCCCGCCAGGTGGCGCCGAGGAGTGCAGACGTGTTCGCGTCGGCCCCGTTAATTATTGTGCCAAGCAGCGGTCAAGATCATGTAATCACTTTCCTATTTGCTGGATTTGTGTACGACGACACCAGGAACACGCTGATACCCCTTTTCTGGCACAAGCGGACCTGGTTTCTTCTAACAACGTAAGAGGTGCGCCCGAGTATGCCGGCCCGCCACGCTAAGCCTACCGGCGGAGCGGAGCGCGGAACCCCGGCAGCCAGCTCCCGGCCCAAACGAAGCGCCTCAATGGCCGAAATACCAACGGACAACGACCCTCAACAAGCCCAGGATCCCATGGACACGGCTGACCAAGATACTGAAACTCAAGCTACATCTGTGGCCGACGCTGAAGAGGACTTCCTCTCACCTGACGAGGTGACGCAGGGGACCTCGACCAGCGACGACGACGACGAGAAGGACTCGGCAAGGGAGGACGCTACCAATGGCCAGTGGCAAGTCGCATTATCGCTACGAGAGCGGAAACGGTTAAGAAAACAAAAGCGAGCAGTCTCGGATCACAGCGGAGCTCGCGGCGTTGGTGAAGGCAACAGCTGCGACGCCAGAACGCCTGCAGGAGAGCAAGCCAAACGCGGGGGGACCGTCTGCACGAGCTCGACGGAGAACGCGCGCGGCGCCGCTCCCCAGAAACGACATAAACATCATCATGCGGCCCAAACCAGGTCTAGTTGTGAAAGAACTTAAAACCTACGCCGTTGCGCGAGCAATAGAACGTGCTAGCGGTGACCCGGAGACCTGCAAGAGCGATAAATTTCTGCTGCGCCTTCGCAACGGGTCAAACATAATCATTGCTATTACGCCCTACGATGAAGTGGCGGAGAAGATCTTGAAGATTAAAGCACTAGAGCTGAACGGTACTAAACACCCGATGAACACTTACATATCCACCCCTGAAGGATACCTTAAAGGTGTGGTACGTGGGCTGGAACGCGAAACCCCAGAAGCCGAACTCTCAAGTCATCTTCGAGTGCGCACGCAAGGTGTAACAATCGTCCAAGCAAGGATGCTCGGAAAGTCTGAAACCGCAGTGATAACGTTCGATGGACCGATAGTGCCACGCTTCGTGTACTATTACGGTGGCGAGATGCCATGTGTGCCCTACCAAACCACCTGACAATACTGCAAATTGTGCAAATCCCAGGGACATAGAACGGACGTTGGTCCGACACCAACAGCAAAAGCATGCAGCAACTGCCGGCTAAGGGACCCTCCCGAAAACCACATATGTGAACCAGTGTGTGCCCTTTGCGGAGGGGCCCATCCCACTGCGGCATCGGAGTGCACCAGAAAACTCAAGCGGGTCCCGCAAAGGAGCAGGCCACACCCACCTCAACGGCGAAGCCAACCGCAAAACAGCGGGATTTTAAAGAGACGCTGGTTCAGCACGGACGGCGACGACTGGACAACGCGAGAGGGGACCCAATCCAGGTTCCAATCCAGGTCCCAATCCAGGTCCCGATCCAGGTCTAGCTCCCGAGACTGCTCCAACTCCGAGGACAGCGACCGAGAGCGGGGCCAAGCAAAAAAACAGCAGCAGCGTCAGGGCAAAAAGTCGCAGACCAAGAAAGACAAGAACAATGTGAGCTGGGCAGCAAAGGCCTCCCTACCCTCACACCACACAACACAACTCAAGCACCTAGAACACGAGCTAGAGCTAATGCGAGTGCGAATAGGAGACTTGGAAAGAGAAAATAGGGAACTGAAAAAGCAACAAACGCAGCAACCGCAAGGACCCAAAACAGCCCAGGCAGGACAGAAAGGACAAAAACGGCCGATTCTAGAAGATGGCAGCTTAATTAGCGTGTCGATATTGAAAGAAACAATACAGGAACTAATGCCCACCATCTTACAGCCGGTGATGACAGAGGTAGATCGAAAAGTCGAAGTTCTAGAGAAGAAAATACAGGCACTACACATATAATTTACCAAAGCCCTGCGAAAGCATGCCGCAGGAAGCACCATAAGAGAAAAAGCCGAGAAAGTTTACAATAGGCCAGGACTGTCGGCCATGACCCAGGCGACATACAATGCATAATCATCACAAGCTCATTTCAGAAGAGTGCGAAATATGGCAGTGGAACTGCCGTGGGTTCCGGCGTAAATTGAGGCAAATTTCACAACTGCTGATGGCACAACAAAAGCCGCCACCTATCATAGCACTACAAGAAGCCGGCACAAACCCCAAATTACAAGGATATGAAACATTCAGTAGCGAAGATGAAAACTGGAAAGTCGCAACATTAGTGGACTAGAAAGTTACAGCAATATGTCACAAATCCATAGAGGGTACGGACATTCCGCATGTAATAACAGAAATCATATATAAAGGCACCAGGGGAAAGAGCGCCTTAATAATTAATATCTAAAGCTCACCAAGTCAGAAGAGAGCGACGTTCGACAAACTGTTTCAAGATACAGCAAAAATGGCGAATGGGAGCCCTCTAGTGATTGTAGGTGATTTTAACGCGCGGCACTCGAGCTGGGGGGTACGCAACCCAAGACACTAAAGGCAAGAATATTGCAGGACAGATAGAAGCACTGGGCATGACACTATTAACAGACCCTGCGATTCCAACTAGAACAGGAAACAGTATCTCCGCGGACACAAGCCCGGATCTCACCACAACCAAAAACTGCCCAAATGCGGAATGGTGCAACACCCTCGAAAATCTGGGAAGCGACCATTACATTATAAGCACCACAATCCGCACAGGCATAATTCGTAAACAGATAGGCACAGCCAGAATAACAGACTGGCGGGCGTATAGAGAATCGCTTAAAAAAGGAACGGCTGAAATAAACGATTTAGATAAGTGGTGCGAAGCCATACGAAACCTAAAACATAAACATACCAAAACCGTCACCAGGACGGAGAAAACACCTGAAGTCGACCCTCACCTACTACATTTGTAGGATGCAAGAAGAAGCCTTACTAAGAGATGGAAGCGGCAGAAACGCAACCGCAAACTTCAAATGAAAATCAAGAACATAACACAAGAGGCCGAAAGTTATGCTAATCAACATGCAACAGCTAACTGGGAACGCTTCTGTGGATCATTACAGGGAACACTAGGAACAGCGAAAACGTGGAGCATCCTTCAGAGCAATGATTGACCCGCTCAAAACAAGACGCGAAGGACAAAACAACTTGGAGAGATTGTTGCACTCATACCCTGGCACAAAAGACCAACTTCTTCAGGCAATTCATACCAAATGCTTCGGTGACAAAGCCTCGATACCTCCATACCAAATTGATTACAGTGGACATCCACATCCAGGAATGGATGAACTCTTCACGGAAGCAGAAGTTCGAGCAGCAATCACGAGTACAAAACGGAACACACCGGCAGGGGCGGATCACATATCAAATGCCATGATCAGAAATACGAACGATAAATCTATAACAGCCCTCACGGACTTCATAAATGACCATTGGGTTAAAAGAACGATACCACATCAATGAAAACACGCTGTTATCACCATGATACCGAAACCAGGGAAGAAATTGGCTTTGGAAAACCTGAGGCCCATATCTCTTACATCATGTCTAGGAAAAGTGTTCGAGAGATTAATAAACACTAGATTACAACGTCATCTTGAAGAACACAACCTAATGCCTGATACCATGTTTGGCTTCAGGCCACATCTTTCAACACAGGACACTCTCCTGCTTTTAAAAGAGGAAGTCTTAACGAACGTCCCCAAGGCAGGAGAACACATTGTCATGGTCATTGACAAAAAAGGGGCCTTTGACAACGTTAGTCACAAAGGGATACTGGATGGACTAGCCGAGACCAACTGCGGTAAGAGGACGTATGAGTACGTCCGAAGCTTCCTCAACCAGAGAACAGCTGTTATCAAAGTAGGAGATATTGAATCCACTGTCATTCATCCTCCTAACACAGGTACGCCACAGGGTGCGGTCATTTCGCCTACACTCTTCAACATCGCGATGATTGGACTGGCCAAAAAGCTCCAAGAAATTCCCGACATTCGTCATTCCCTATATGCGGATGATATCACAATATGGATAACGAAGGGCAACTTGGGTGAAAAGGAAGAACAGCTTCAATTGGCAGCCCATATAATAGAAACATACACAAAAGAAAGAGGACTGCAGTGTTCGGCGGGAAAATCAGAACTGATTCGCCTCACAAAAGACAAGAAACAAAGAACTCATCCGGGACTCAAACTCGAGATCAGGCTTGAGGGGAGGTTATTCCAGAGCGGTCTATACTTAGAGTGCTGGGAATGTGGCTACAATCGAACAACAGATGTCTCCACACTTTAAACACGATAATAAAAACAACGCAGCAGATTAATCGGATGATAGCCCGTGTGGCTCATAATCGGACAGGGATGGGGGAGCAAGACACCCTCAGACTCGTGAAAAGCCTGGTAATCAGTAGAATAATATACTCCCTCCCTTACCATGCCATGAATAGGGAGGAACGAGAAAAAGGCTGATCAAATAATACAGATGGCATATAAGACAGCATTGAGGTTGCCACGCAACACTCCAAATGAGAAGCTTCTATCTCTCGGCCTCCACAATACATTTGATGAGCTAGCTGACGCCCAACTCATAGCGCAGAGGAGTCGTTTGGCGCAAACTCCAGCCGGCAGAGCTCTTCTTCGTAGAGTTGGCCTTGAACAATGTATACGTTCACACCAAACCACCAAAGATCTACCCTGTCACATCAGAGAATTGTATGGGGTATCACCAATACCACAAAACATGGATCCGACATTACACGCAGGGCGGAGAAAAGCTAGAGCGGAATATATCGACAAAACAACAAAGTTCTTGCATACTGCAAGATTCACAGATGCTTCACCATGCTGTGCCAATGCAAAAAATATGGTGGCGGTTGTCGTAAACAGGAGAGGTAAGATCACAGTCTGTGCTTCTGTTTCTCAAGCACCCATCATAGAAGCAGAAGAGAGAGCCATTGCTTTAGCTATAAGGGAAGACATGGTGCGCAACGCTCCGCTGACAATTATCACAGACTCTCAGGTCGCATGTAGAAATTATCAGATGGGCAAAATCGGTGCTCAGGCACACCGGATACTTACTCAAAGCAGCAGAGAACTGGACATCAGCTATACCCAAACAATAACTTGGGCCCCGGGACACGAGAGTGTTACTGGGAACCTCTATGCAGATGAGGTGGCTCGAGGCTTCGCTAATTACCCAGCTGCCGATGGCAACACCGTAGAGGACCCGACACCCATCGATCCCAGTTACGAAGCGATCTTTTAGTATTACAGAGAATTCAGGAGACTCTACCCACCACCGCACAAGAACCTTTCGGCCGTGGATTCTGTGGCGTTACGTAGGCTCCAAACGGACACATATATAAACATCCATAGATTACACACATACTACCCCACAGCACACAAGCCCGTGGTGTGGGAGCACACCGACACTCTACCACATCACATGGGAATGCACGGCACACACCGAAGAACAAGTAATCGATAATACTCGATTGAGGTGGGAGGCATTGCTGTCCAGCCCTGCCCTCGGGGACCAGTTGATGCTGGTCAGGAGCGCTGAAAGGATGGCGAGAGCCAGCGGTGCCTTGGAATAGGGGTCCGACCACGCGGTGTTGCCGTTTTAGCGGCAACGTAACCTTTTACATTAATAAAGTTTTGTCTCTCTATCTATTCTATACGCTACATGGCTATGCGTGCCCTCTTTTTTCTATCTCCTTCTTTCTGTCTCTTTCTCCCTTTGTCTACATCTTCCTCGGTCTTTCTATCTCTTTCTCTCTTTCTTCAATTTCTTTCTCTCTATCTCTCCGTGATCGTTCTTTCGCATTGGATCTTTTTCTCTTTTTCTTCGGGTTCTTTCTATTTCTCTTTCTTTGTCTATGTTGCTATGTTTTCAAATACGAAGCATTTCTTAGCGAACATCGGCGACTTTGAACGTATCTATCTATCTATCTATCTATCTATCTATCTATCTATCTATCTATCTATCTATCTATCTATCTATCTATCTATCTATCGTTAATGGGACTTATACCAAATTTGGTATGGCATAACATGAACGTATTGCGAACATGAATGACTAGTCATATCATGAAAATCACGACTAACTTGTCATGAACGGCATAATTTACACGCCAGGACCCTGGTGCTCGTACGGCCGTTTCCTTGCCTTGATATGTCCAAAAATTGGTATGAGGTGACATTTCTGCATAACCAACATAAATTACAGGTGGTAATATGAAAATATGACGTGCATGTCACGTACAACATGATTTGCATGTCACGCTCATGGCATGAACAATCAACTAACTCGTGAGATGACTGAAAGATCATATCAGTGCGTCAGCCAACCTTCGGCGATCCTACATGAAAAGGAGTTGCCTTTCTCGATAATTTTTCATGATAGTCTATCTGCCTTAGTTAACTGACCCTTCACGTTTTGCCATGATTGTCCTTTTGCCTTGACACGCATGTGTTGATCTCTTGTTTGGTGTATTTATATTCTTCCCTCTTCAATAAATATTTCAGTTTCGAGTAAGCGCTTGTCTTGTGTTCCTTTCTCGTCTTTTGTCTTCGTTGGAGTGCGCTTAAACAACAGCTATACCATGAGTAGTCAGGAGAATGGTTAGTTTAGGTGACAAAAAAATGTCTTTAAATAGAGTACTTCATTGTATGACTCATTTTGCAGTAATGCATGCATCGAGTGGATCAAATTCTTTAATTTTAGCTAATGGCACTTCAAAGAACAAATTTTGAGCGTTGGTCGTGCTGTGGCATCAGAAAACAACCCCATCTCCCGCTAAAGGGCACCATGTGTGGATGCGAAGCAGTGGGGAGATAATTAGCTTGAGCGGGAGGAACGTCGCCGCTCTCGTTTCACGGCAGCGGTCCGGGCGCTCATCGCGGCGCTGCACAGGAGAGAGAATGAGGCGCGCCCGCTCCGTCATTTTCATACCGCGGAACTACCGTGGCGCCCCCCAGCGGAGTATGCAGCTGTCGCAGCACCTGTCGTGCGCGCCGCTCCGTAGAGGATTCCTAGAGGAGAGAACGGGGTGACCGCAGGAGAGGAGAGAGAGGGGGAGGAGACGTGCATGCGCTGTGGGGGGTGTGGGACGCGTGAGCCGCTCCGTAGAGTAGAAGATTCCTAGAGGAGAAAGGGGGGAGAGAACGCGCATGCGCATTGGGGATGTTGACGCGGGCGCCGCTTCGTAGAGTAGATGATTCCTAGAGTAAAGAAAGGGGGTGAGCGTAGTACAGGATAGGGGGAGGGGACGCGCATGCGCTGTGGGGGGGTGTGGGAAGCGGGGGGCCGCTCCGTAGAGTAGATAAAGGGGGTGAGCGTAGGAGAGGATAGAGAGAGGAGGAGGGGACGCGCATGCGCTGTGGTGGTGTGGGACGCGGGTTCGAGGGACGGACTAAGCCCCCTCCAAGCGCATGCAAGCAAGATCAAGGAATGGGGTCAACCTGGGCGACAGACACCACCTGCCTAGCCATTGCTTAGCAGCTTCTCTGTGCTCCCGGCCATGACTCTGATGACTGTGGTAGTAGTTGACGGCCTTCATATTACTACAGTGTTCTGCTTCGCATAATGGGTGCTTCCCTACTTCATGAAAGTGGCCGGAAACGGGACGCCGGACGCGGGACGCGGGGGGGGACGGACATAGCCCAGCCCCCCTCCAAGCACATGCAAGCAAGATCAAGGAATGGGGTCAACCTGGGCGACAGACACCACCTGCCTAGCCATTGCTAAGCAGCCACTCGGTGCTCTCGGCCATGACTCTTATGACTGTAGTAGTGGTTGACAGCCTTCATATTACTACAGTGTTCTGGTTCGCATAATGGGTGTTTACCTACTTCATGAAAGTGGCCGGACGCGGGACGGGGGACGCGGGACACGGGACGCGGGAGGGACGGACAGAGCCCCGAGCATAAGATGCTTCGCATCTAATAACCTTTAGGTGAACCTGTGAACGTACCTCATCTCTTCGCGAGCAGCTGTTTCACTGAAGGATTTGCAATTCTATTTTTTAACCTCTAGAAAAAAAAAATTCCCGATCTCCCGCTAAAGGGAACCATGTGTGGATGCGAAGCAGCGGGGAGATAATTAGCTTGAGCGGGAGGAACGTCGCCGCTCTCATTTCACGACAGTGGTCCGGGCGCTCATCGCGGCGCTGCACAGGAGAGACAATGAGGCGCGCGCGCTTCGTCATTTTCATACCGCGGAACTACCGTGGCGCCCCCCAGCGGAGTATGCAGCTGTCACACCACCTGTCGTGCGCACCGCTCCGCAGAGGATTCCTAGAGGAAAGGACGGGGGGGGGGGGGGGACCGTAGAAGAGGAGAGAGAGGGGGGAGGGGACGTGCATGCCCTGTGGGGATGTGGGACGCGGGAGCCGCTCCGTGGAGTAGAGGATTCTTAGAGGAGAAAGGGGGGAGAGGACGCGCATGCGCTGTGGGGATGTGGGCGCCGCTCCTTAGAGTAGATTATTTCTAGAGTAGAGGAAGGGGGTGAGCGTAGGAGAGGGGAGGCGCATGCGCTGTGGGGGGGTGTGGGACGCGGGGGGCCGCTCCGTAGAGTAGAGGATTCCTAGAGGAGAGAAAGGGGGGTGAGCGTAGGAGAGAGAGGGAGAGGGGACGCGCATGCGCTGTGGTGGTGTGGGACGCGGGATGGACTAAGCCCCCCTCCAAACACATGCAAGCAAGATTAAGGAATGGTGTCAACCTGGGCGACAGACACCACCTGCCTAGCCATTGCTAAGCAGCGTCTCTGTGCTCTCGGCCATGACTCAAGGAATGGGGTCAACCTGGTTGACAGACACCGCCTGCGTAGCATTGCTAAGCAGCCTCTCTGTGTTCTTGGCCATGACTCTGATGACTGTGTTAGGGTTGACGGCCTTCATATTACTACAGTGTTCTGGTTCGCATGATGGGTGCTTCCCTACTTCATGAAAGTGGCCGGACGCGGAACGGCGGACGGGGGGACGCGGGAGGGACAGAGCCCCGAGCATAAGATGCTTCGCATCTAAAAAACTTGCCCATCTCCCGCTAAAGGGGACCATGTGGGGATGCGAAGCAGCGTGGAGATGGTTAGCTTGAGCGGGAGAAACGTCGCCCGCTCTCGTTTCGCGGCAGCGGCCCGGGCGCTCATCGCGGCGCTGCACAGGAGAGAGATTGAGGCGGGATCCGTTATTTTCATACCGCGGAACTACCGTGGTGCACCCAGCGGAGGTATGCAGCTGTCGCACCACCTGTCGTGCGCGCCGCTCCGTAGAGGATTCCTAGAGGAGAGAACGGGGGGGAACCGTAGGAGAGGAAAGAGAGGGGACGACCATGCGCTGTGGAGGTGTGGGACGCGGGAACCGCTGCGTAGAGTAGAGGATTCCTAGAGGAGAGAAAGGGGTGAGCGTAGGAGAGAGGCGGAGAGGACGCGCATGCGCTGTGGGGATGCGGGCTAGGTAGAGTATACGATTCCCAGAGTAGAGAAAGGGGAGAGGACGCGCGTGCTCTGTGGGGATGTCGGACGCCGCTCGGTAGAGTAGAGCATTCCTAGAGTAGAGAAAGGGGGTGAGCGTAGGAGAGAGGGGGGAGAGGACGCGCATGCGCTGTGGGGATGTCGGACGCGGGCGCCGCTCTCTAGAGTAGAGGATGCCTAGAGCAGAGAAAGGGGGTAAGCGTAGGAGAGAGGGGGGAGAGAAAGCGCGTATGCGCTGTGGGGATGTGGGACGCCGCTCCGCAGAGTAGAGGATTCCTAGAGTAGAGAAAGGGGGTGAGCGTAGGAGAGGAGGAGGGGACGCGCATGCGCTGTGGTGGTGTGGGACGCGGGACGGACTAAGCCCCCCCGCCCAAACACATGCGAGCAAGATCAGGGAATGGAGTCAACCTGGGCGACAGACACCACCTGCCTAGCCATTGCTAAGCAGCCTCTCTGTGCTCTTGGTCATGACTCTGGTGACTCTAGTGGTGGTTGACGGCCTTATATTGTACTATAGTGTTCTGGTTCGCATAGTGGGGGGCTTCCCTACTTCATCAAAGTGGCCGGACGCGGGACGCGGGACGGACGTGGTAGGGACGGACATCGCCCCGAGCATAAGATGCTTCGCATCTAAAACAGTTTGTTAAAAATGGTTGTTGTAATTAAATACAAATCACAGGAAGAATGTACAATTGGTCACAACTAAGTAACGATACTGATATTTTTTCGGCAAATCTTATTTTAGCTTTCTTGAGGGAAAGCTTCTTTAAAGGGTCTGCAACACCCAATTTTCGATCATAATCTGTGTTATGTGGGCTAATCCTTGTGCATTCACAAATAAGGTGGCGAAATTAAAACTTCCCCATCTCCCGCTAAAGGGAACCATGTGTGGATGCGAAGCAGCAGGGAGATAATTAGCTTGAGCGGGAGGAACGTCGCCGCTCTCGTTTCGCGGCAGCGGTCCGCGCGCTCATCGCGGCGCAGCACAGGAGAGAGAATGATTCGCGCGCGCTCCGTCATTTTCATACCGCGGAACTACCGTGGCACCCCCCAGCGGAGTATGCAACTGTAACACCACCTGTCGTGCGCGCCGCTCCGTAGAGGATCCCTAGAGGAGAGGACGGGGGGGGGGGGGGACCGTAGGAGAGTAGAGCGAGGGGGGAGGGCACGTGCATGCGCTGTGGGGGTGGGGACGCGGGACCCGCTCCGTAGAGTAGAGGATTCCTAGAGGAGGGGAGAGAGGACGCGCATGCGCTGTGGGGGATGTGGGACTCTGGAGCCGCTCCGTAGAGTAGAGGATTCCTAGAGGAGAGAGGGGGGAGAGGACGCGCATGTTCTGTGGGGATGTGGGACGCAGACGCCGCTCCATAGAGTAGATGATTCCTAGAGTAGAGAAAGGGGGGTGAGCGTAGGAGAGGAGAGAGAGGTGGAGGGGACGCGCATGCGCTGTGGTAGTGTGGGAAGCGGGAGGAGGGACGGACTAAGCCCCCCTCCAAACGCATGCAAGCAAGATCAAGAAAGGGGGTCAACCTGGGCGTCAGACACCACTTGCCTAGCCATTGCTAAGCAGCCTCTCTGTGCTCTCGGCCATGACTCTGATTGTGGTAGTGGTTGACGGCCTTCATATTATTACAGTGTTCTGGTTGGCATAATGGGTGCTTCCCTACTTCATGAAAGTGGCCGGACGCGGGACGCGGGACGGACGCGGGACGGACATAGCCCCGAGCATAAGATGCTTCGCATCTAATAGCGCATTCAAAAAGAGCACTGAATTTATAACCGAATATTTTTATCAACACGCGAGCACTCGCGAGCCGTGATGCAAACAACAGCTAGCTGTGCGAGCGTCTGCATTCCGGCGAACGATATTGTTCCGCGGTGCATGAGCCGCGCGTGAAATCGCAACATTTTATCCTTCTTCAGTTCGACACTGAAATAGAATGATTTGCACCGGCTGAAACTTTGGTAGTAGACGACGGCTCTGCTTCTTGCTGTGCGTGACTTCACACGCGCCAAGGCAAAATGGCGGTCACCGTCGGTGGGCGCGGTTTGAAGCCGGCGACTGCTAGAGCTTGTTTTGCACTGAAATAGTCTTTTACAGCCCCCTTTTCATATCTCTACAGGCATAATAGATGCTTTTCTTCTAGTTTTCACTTGAAACCACAAATTGTTGGGTGACCGCATGTCATGGCCCCTTTAACAAAAGGAGGCAAGCATAATTTTAACTTTCTTTAGAGTAAGCTTCTTTAAGGAAAAGCAAGAAAAATTTCTTTTAGCTTTCTTTAGAGAAAGAGTCTTTAAACAAAAGTAAAATAAACTTTCTTTTAACGGTATGTTAATAGAACGTCAAAGTCAATAGCCCGTCATTAAAGTTGGTAGAACATTGGTTGGACGCTTAAAAACGGTCAATATCCATTTTTGTAAGGGACAGCCTTCATGGTAATACTAATCGAAATTACCTTCTCGACCGGAGCGAAGAGGACACTTACAGCTTAATATTGTCACACTAAACTGCAGGTTCAAAAATAATGTTTTAAGTACCGTGATAAAGACATGCTTGTAGTATGAAAAATCTTCTTTCAATTTGACACCCTGCTTAAAGGAGTACTGACACCTTTTTTCGAAGGCGAGCTTGCTCTGTCATACAAATCTCCTGTATGCATAGATGGCCCTGAGCAAGTATCAAGCTCAGCAAATGCTGATAAGATATTTTATTTTGATATTAAAATCAATTTTCTCGCGGCATACGTACTGACATCAACACTAGCCTGACGTCAGGCTACAGCACTAATCCTCTGGTGACTTCACGCAGCATTCTGGCTAGTTGTGATGACGTCAAGCACCAAAACACAAAAATGGCAGCTTGCGCGTCGCCTTCTCGATCATCTGCTCGCGCCGTGCCGTCGTGCGGTCACTGTCATCCAGTGTACTTGTGAAGCGAGTAAGCGGAGTCTGGAATAGAGTGCGTGCACGCGAATACAAAATATGCGCTTATCAGAGGGCAAAGGAATCGTCTGACTGAATTTGTCGTCATGGCACCGATATTTTACCCTGTGAAGTCTTGTGCCAGTGAAACGGGGCAAGTTCCATCGATTCCCGTCCGATCCGGCGCTGAGACAAGCGTGGGTCGACTTCGTGCGCCGCGGCCGAGGAGGAGACTGGACGCCAACCAAGCGGAGTTTACTCTGTTCGCTCCACTTCACTCCGGACGCGTACATGCGCCGCATGCAGTTGCTGACCGGCTTCGGATTGTCGACGAAGAATCTGCGCCGAAGAATCTGCGACGAAGAATCCCAACGTTGTGCCCCACTGCCGCAACCGCGCATCACGTTGCCTTTCAAGGATATAGAAAAAGAGTCTGCAGCGGTAGCAACTTAAAGCGTGCAGGCGATCCAGAGTCGCATGCTCCAGTGGAGGTTACTCGTGTTATCGAAATCTTCACACGTGTTATCGAAATCAGTGTTGTTTTCGTGCATAGCTACACCGTGTACTTCAGTTGGGTTGAGACATGGTGAACATGCAATTCTGGTAATGTACGAGTTCATCATTGTGTAGCTAAGCATATGTCAGGCTAATGCTGTCTTTCAGGTTCCTCCTCACGTCTTACCTAGTCTTTGAGGTCAAGACGACTACCTTTCAGAAATTTGGAGGACGTATTTACTGCCATGTGTGCAAACTTAGTAGCTTTTTTCTGTTTTGTTATTGTCACGTTACCAACCGTGGCCTTTGCCTCATTACTTTCACACGTGTTATCGAAATCAGTGTTGTTTTTGTGCATAGCTATGCCATGTGCTTCAGTTGTTGAGACATGGTGAACATGCAATTCTGGTAATGTACGAGCTCATCAGGGAGGACATTGTGCAGCTAAGCAGGTCACACTAATGCCGTCTTTCAGGTACCTATTTACTTCTTTACCTAGTCCATGAGCTCAAGACGACTACCTTTCAGAAATTTGGAGGGTGCATTTACTGCCATGTGTGCAGACTAAGCCGCTCTTTCTGTTTTGTTGTTGTCACGTAACCAACCGTGGCCTTTTACTCATTATTTCAACACGTGTTATCGAAATCAGTGTTGTTTCCGTGCATAGCTACACCGTGTACTTCAGTTGTTGGGTTGAGACATGGTGAACATGCAATTTTGGTAATGTATGAGTTCATCAATGTGTAGCTAAGCATATTTCAGGCTAACGCCGTCTTTCAGGTTCCTGTTCACTTCTTACCTAGTCCATGAGGTCAAGACTCAGAAATCTGGAGAACGTACTTACTGCCATGTGTGCAGACTTAGCACCTCTTTCGGTTTTGTTATTTTTACTCAAGCAACTACCGCGTCTTTCTTGAATTTCATGTGTGTTAGCCTAAGTGTTGACTTCCTTCTGTAGTGCTGGTCATATAGCATCTGTTTTGCATACGACCAGAAGGAAGGTCAGTGACACAGGCTGTTATGCCTAAAAAAAAATCAAGTTGAACATGTTTTCTTTTACTGAACTGCATCTCCATGACGTTCGTATACTTAAAGCCGCAGTAGTCTTGTGGAGGGAAATTTTGACGCACTGCAGAGACGACGCAGCTGGGCAGGACCACTCGCTTTCGTTTGCCAAGGCAATGCCAGACCCATCTTACAAAGGGACGATGTCGCCTGAAATATGAATGCAATACGATATAAAAATGCAGTGGCAAGAGTAAAGGTAGACATATCCTGCAGCTGAATCAAATGTGTGCACAGATTCATATTCCAGAACCATCTACTGACAAGGGGCCCTTTCGAGCAGACAAAATTACGAAATAAAACGTCATTGTTATGTAGCATGCAGATTCCTTTTTAGCAAGTACAGATATGCAGAAACACTTCATTTTATTTATCGTTTACTTAATCAACCCAATGGGCCAAAGGCACTAACGAGAACTATGACTTATAGAGGAAAAAAAAAGAACAATGAAGTACATAAGTCAATCACAAAGAACGTGAAAGGCGAGATCAAGTAATCTGATTTGTGAAGAACTATCTAACAATGTAAGCATCAGCTATTCTAAGCCTGCAGATTTTATTTAACATGTTGTGATTTCAAGATCGTGCATAATTTGCGCTGCCTGACGACCGGAGGTGTCCAACGCCACTTATACATGTATTTTTCATTTCCCTTTATTTAGTTGGACACGCGATATGGAATATGGACATAGCAATATTAGCAAGTAACATGCGCCTATGCACGTTTTGAGTGAGTGGATGACGCGTCCTACTTGCGACCACCACACTTTTGCAGGAATTATACCGAAGGCATGCACTTTGCATGCCAGAGACAGCTTGCGATTCGGCCTACTTCAGCTTCAACAGCAACAGCTAACTTAGATCAACCGCAGCAATAATACCTGTGGATTTCCGGTGCCTCAATGACGCCTGGTCGATCTTCCATCAAGGGTAGTACGCTATCTCGAGGGCGTGAATGTCTAAGCACCCACGGTGAAACGTCGGGTGCGCGGTGACACAGGCTGCCTCATATCCGGCACTAGAGCGCGACTTTGTCGATTTCCCGACAGCACACCGACTACGTCCGTGTCCATCGGGTGGCAACTACCACAGAGGCGCCTACGCAGATTACGTTATCGATATAATGTTCAGGCGTTACGACCAGCAAGAGGTTGTCATACTGCGTGCGCAGTGCGGCTGCATAGGAAACCGGCAGGACAAAGCATACATGCGGTGTCGAATCTGCGCCTAGTACCAATAATTTCAAGCAAGTAATAGCATTACGAAATCCACACGAACGCTATTGACTTCCGTAGAACATCCGGAAGATGCCCGCGCAAGATCAAGCAAAAAACAGTGAGTTCTTACCGTTCGACATTCCCGATGCGCAAGCCGTCTGCATGGCGCTATCGCTCTCAGACGACTCGTCTTCTGACGTACTTGCAAGCGGGTCGAATGCGAAATGATTCGCGGGGTCGGAAAGCTCGGCATCTTCCTCTCTGCCGAAGTCGTTGCTGCCGTCGGAGACTGTTGACAAATATTCGTCCATCGTTGACGGCGCGACAGTTGCCACATGTGCGGCGCGCAGCAGACGAAGCAGACGATGGAGCTACGCGCGCACGAGGATACGTCACGAAAGCGCGCGCATTCACATACTACCGCCTGGTGGCGCTACTCGTACCATTGCCGTGACGTCAGGGTACAGAAGGACCCGAAACTAGCTTTTAAAAACATGCTGTAATTAATTTTTCAGGGCGCACTCACGCTTGCCGGTGCATTTTCTAGGCTCTTGGGGACCTGGTCTATCATTTGACGCAATAAAACGATAAGTGAAAAAGTTCGTGTCAGTACTCCTTTAAAAGTCGGCCCCGACATGTCGGCCATAGCCCATTGGAAGTTTGACTTGGTGTCCTGTCACCCGGCACATGTGATGTTATTCACGTCGATGGTGATTAGGTGTTAATGTCAGTTTGGTTGCTGCTACGTGGACATAGTGAACAACATTCCCAGCTAACGGCATTCGCCCGTTGAAAGCGTTTCCCGAACTAATGCAAGTACGTGTGTAATCTTGACAACAAGCACTTGGCGAAAAATTACTCTTGGTCGATTCCACGAAAGGTGAAAGAAACGTGGTATACTTGATGTCTCCGATTGTCCTGGTAATTTTGCATAGCATGCCCGCACGATCGAATAGCGTGAAATCACAATTTGTTTCCAAATAAATTTGAACGAACGAACAATCGACAAGCGTCGCTGGCTGACGACGGCCATTTTATGGAGAGTGCGTTTTCGTAAATTCGCGATCATGCTAACAGCCACGCAAGCTATATATACATATAACAAATACCTTTCTGCTTAGCACAAATAGAAGTAAAGGAGAAATAGCTCATTTGATGTTTTGTAATTCTGTGTAGCTTATATATTTTTCAAAATTCTCGAAAAACGCTGTGTTTTTGAAACTCTCTCCTTTTCGGAGCGTAATTTCTGCTTCTGTGAGCGCCGTACCTTGTTCATATTTACAGCACTGATAGGCCTTTATGGGAATAGTTATCCTCTGCATTTGTAATTGTGTAGTAATTTTTGAAGTCATGAAGTTTGTAGTCAAAATATAAAAAAACTAAACTGTTGGTCAATTTAAAAATGTATAATAAAAAAAACCCATTCTCAATTTTGCTGAAAATTATTTGGATTGTTCTCAGAGGACTGCGGGATGATATTCTACAAAAAGATGTTGCATCATTTTCATCGGAACAAAGTTACAAATTTTCAAACGTTGTGTTTCCAGAGTGTGTTCGCTACTGCGTAAATGACATCTCTTGTGGCAAGAAAATACAATAGCACACTTTTTTTTCTTCTCTGAGTTTGCGAAATAACAATAATGAGGCATTTTCGGGGAGTGGAAAGTGTTCTGTAAAGAAACGACCACTTGAATGAAATGCATTTTAGTATACGTCTTAACGCTTTTGCGCAAGGAACGCGGGGAAACTCTAGTGTTGGTTCTTCTTATCCCCGTGTTTATTGCCCAAAATCATTAAAATGAAACTTTTCCATCTAGGCCGGTTCGCAGTTTTGCTTTCGGGCATTTGACTAGTTCGCGACATCACTGTAGTCCTCGTAGACGGGCAGCATGCATTTTTTTCATGTCTGTGTATTTATTTTTTTTTCAATAAACGTGCTTATACAAAACCCATGATGCTTGACGAATAACAGCGTAGATGAGGGTTACCTTCTAACACTGTTATAACTTGAGAATCCACAAACGGCGACAGTGCCGACCCGCCAGCACCGCAGTGCAACCCGAGGACCACCGCCACACATGCTTCGCCCGGGTTTGCCGCTCTGCAGCACAGAAGGCTGGGAAGTAGATTGCGTAGGTTACATGATACATACTTCTTTGCGCGTCGCAGCCCGACCCCTTCTCTGGATGCGCACCGTACACAGATCATGTTGGAGATCGATTGACCCGCGCTCCCCGCCTAGTGTAAGCAGAGTTGCGTGCGTTGTGCTGGCGCGCACAACGCACGGCGGTTTAATACGGTCAGCACTTTAAGTAGATGCGCAATTACAAGACAAGCCAAAGAAAATCGCCTGCGAGATCGAGTGCTTCCGGTAATGAAAAAGTAATTAGGGGAAACACTTTATTCCTGTGTAAAGTATCCTGTCACGGTACGTTAGCAACGCAGATCAGGTGAGATTTACAGAAAACATGCTTCGTCCGTTGCCAGAACTACTCCCACCGAGATTCACGTAATCGACACGTTTTGAACTCTGTTGATCGAATATGGTTTGAAAATATACAATTTTGTGCCAGCAAAACTCAATCACTTGACGACTACTTTCTAGACGCTCGTTTCCTTTTCTGAAGAGGCCTTGCCTTTTATACCAACCTTTTCAATTCTGACAAAGCACAACATAATAAGAGTTGCATTGAGAGATTCTATTGGTTAGAATTCAAGATATAAATTCTGTTCTATCCAAGCAGAAGAACGAAAAGGAAGGCACGACTGGAGCGGCTGCCTTCGGACAGAGGGATAACGAACACAAAGGGAAGTCGAGAACTACTCAAATGCATTTCATTCAGGTGGTCGTTTTCTTACAGAATACTTTGCAGTCTTCGAAAATGCCCCATTATTGTTATTTCGCAAACTCAAAGAAGAAAAAAAATCATGGTATTGTATTTTCTTGCCACAAGAGATGTCATTTACGCAGTCGCGAACAAACTCTGAAAACACAATGTTTGAAATTTGAAAGTTTGTTCCGATGAAAATGATGAAACATATTTTTCTAGAATATCATCCCGCTGTCCTCTGAGAACAATCCAAATAATTTCGAGCGAAATTGATAATGTGTTTTTTTTATTACACATTTTTAAATTGACCAACAGTCTTGCTTTTTTGATGATTTGAGCTACTAAATTCATTACTTCAAAAATTACTAGACAATTACAAATGCAGAGCATAACTATTCCCATAAAGGACCATCAATGCTGTAAATATGCACAGGCTACGGCGCTCACAGAATCAGAAATTATGCTCCAAAAACGAGCGAGTTCCAAAAACACAGCGTTTTTCGAGAATTTTTTTTAAATACATAAGTTGCGCAGAATTAGAAAACATCAGATGACCTATTTCTCCTTTACTTCTATTTGTGCTACGCAGAAAGGTATTTGTTATATATATATATAGCTTGCGTGGCTGTTAGCATGATCGCGAATTTACGAAAACGCACTCTCCATAAAATGGCCGTCGTCACCTGGCGACGCTTGTCGATTGTACCTTTGTTCAAAAAGTTTTTTATTTGGAAAGAAATTGTGCTTTCACGCTATTCGATCGTGAGGGCATGCTATACAAAATTACCAGGAAAATCGGAGGCATCAAGTATACCACGTTTTTTTATCTTTTGATGAAATCGACCAATATCAACAACTTAAAGAAAAAAAATCACAGCATATCCGCGGAGTGAATGATGATGAGTGGGCGAAGCTCCGGAGGTACATCATGAAATACGTGATGGTGGTTGGTTGCATGTGGTCAAACGATATGCATGTGAGACCATATCGCAATGCCATGTGTTGTATGGCATCGCGATCGTCATCGTGATCGTTATGACGCATAGTGGGTACATTCCATGGTGGTTGGTTGCATGTGGTCAAACGATATGCATGTGAGACCATGTCGCGATGCCATGTGTTGTATTGCATCGCGATGGTCATCGTCATCAGCGTCATCGTTATGACGCATAGTGGGTACATTCAATGTGGTGTGCCGTGATGGCAGCAGATACTGCTGGTTACGCAGGTGGCTACTACGTACTACAAACTACAAGGCACGCACGACCCACGGCAAAGACGTGATGGTGGTTGGTGGCATGTGGTCAAACGATGTGCATGTGAGACCATATCGCGATGCCATCTGTTGTATGGCATCGCGATCGTCATCGTCATCACGGCACACCACATGGAATGTGGTTTGCCGTGATGGCAGCGTCATCGTCATCAGCAGGTGGCTACTACATACAAGGGACGCACGACCCACGGGATAAGGAGCTTCGCCCCTAAAATGTAATCAATGTTAAAGTGCTTATCAATGGCTATTAACGTTTCCATTACTTTATTACATACAACACGATATTTCATTCAATTTGTGCAACTATATTCTCGTTCTCAGAATGGATGGATGGATGGATGCTATGAGCGTCCCCTTTATAATGGGGCGGTGAAAGGTGTGCCACCAGGCTCGATAAATAAAGAAAAAAACTTTTCCGCCTTTATCTTCTTTTTTTAAGTTGGCCTAATGCCTTAATTGTCTATTTCGATTAAATCTATCTTACTATAGAAAAAAAGCGCAAATTCATAGCAGAATTCTCTGCCCTTTACCGCAGAAGGTCCTTATTTTCCCCGTTATTTACTTTGGTTCCTTCTCTCTAGCTTTCTGCCACTAATACGCTAACCGTCTCTACCATTCCATTCGTATTCCTAGATTTGTACATCGCGAAAACTTGAATACGTATAAAACCAATCATTTCATGACCAATCATGTGCGTTGCTAACCTTTATGTATTTCTTTATTGGACCAGCTACTAGCGACATAGGCTATTAATCCAAATATTTTGTAAGCATTTTTGTAATCAGTTCTTTTGACTTTGATTCAATAACTAAACCGTCCTAATTGTCTTGATAGTTTGTCAACATTAGCATTAGGCTGATAACGTTGATATAAGATACTCTAAGGAAAAGCTGGCTGAAAATGCGCCTACCACAGCGGGTGGGTAAGAGAGGTGTGCGAAGTGCGCGACGGCGCTGTGCGGAGAGACACGTTCGCTGTAGTTGCTGGCTCTCAATGATAGATGGCGCTGCTTGTTGCGGGCCTCTCCGGCGTGAGGGAATGGCAAAATTCGAGCACAATCATTATGCGCACGCTTTTGCGACATTACACCACGCTCTGTAGTGCGTAATTATGCGCAAAAATGCTCTGCACCGCAGTGCATTAGGGGCACAAGACAGGCAAGGAAAAAGCAAAACCATAACAATTTCCCGATTCACTCTCTCAACCTCTGTAGTGCTCATGTTAACTGCCATTTACCTTTGGCATTTTTCAGTGATGCTAACCGCTGTATCGAAGCTCAACACCTGAAAATAGATTTAGATGTACTCTTCTATTAGGCACATTCTAGCACAAGCAAGCGAACTTCAAGGGAGCGCCGCGATCTCGAAAATTTTTTCTGAGCAAAAATGTTTAGCCAGAATACTCCTTGAGGTATACGGAAAAGGTATAAATTTTATCTGTACAATCGCTGACGTTCGAGCGCCACGTCTGGGCCACTTCGCGTTGATGAGCCTACAATTAATCTACATTTGCTAAGTTTTACACCAGTCCCTAAAACACGTGAGTGACTGCGGAAGACGGTAACCATCGTCAATGGAATTAATCGATTCATAGAGTACGCAGTCATATGAGTAGTCCTATTTTAGATGAGGTGCTATGAGGTGAATCATTAGTGAATAGTAAGTATAATAAGGGGCCCAGTAGAGATTTCTGAAGAACACCGGACGTGGCGCCAATGGGAGATGATTCTGTCGGGTTGAAAGAAACTAACTGTGATCGATTATGAAGAGAACTGGCTATCCAAGAAACAATACGGTTGTTTTAGAGAAAGACCTTTACCACCAATCGCGGAACAAAAAGCTTTGGAGAGGTAAATTTTAATGACATCTATTTTGGTTACCTAGATCTCAATTATAAGCAACGTCATGTAAGAAATCGACTAATTGTGTTACAGTGCTGTAGCCGCGACGGAAACCATACTAAGCTGAAGATAGCGTATTATTGGAGTTAAGGAATGCGAGGAGCACAACGCACGAGACTGACGTAAAGGCCGCGTCGCGATGAAAGCTCGTCCTCTCTGCGTGGAGGGAGCCTAAGCGATTCACCAGGCACTCTCAATAAAGTTGTTCTGTCTCTCTCTCTCTCATTATATGTTTATGAATTATGTGTTCTCACATATTTGCGAGAATAAGGTGTGAGAGACATCGGTCTGTAATTAGCTAGCTCCTTAATCCACTGCTCGGAAATGATCACTAAGGCAACGGTTAGACGGTTGTCGGCTGAGTCGTTTGCCTCATGAACTCTCGAAAGTGTATAATAATCATTGGTATCATTATCATGACTACGCCTGCTGCAGGGCAAAAGCCTCTGACGTGTCTCTACACTTAACCCGGTCTTCTGCTTGCTTCGGCGCCACGTCCTCCCTGCAAGCTTTTTAATCTAATCTGCCCAACTAACTTTTTCTCTCCCCCCTCGCGCGCTTGCCTTCTCGTGGAATCCACTTTGTTACTCTCACCGGCGACTACACTGCATTATAATAATATCTGGGGTTTAACGTCCCAAAACCACGATATCATTATGAGAGACGCCGTAGTTGAGGGCTCCGGAAATTTCGACCACCTGGGGTTCTTTAACGTGCACCTAAATCTAAGTACACGGGCCTCAGACATTTTCGCCTCCACCGAAAATGCAGCCGCCGCGGCCGGGGTTCGATCCCGCGACCTTCGGGTCAGCAGTCGAGCGCCATACCACTAGACCACCGTGGCGGGGCACACGGCATTGTCGCTTCATGCCCTGGCCATAGCCAATTCTTGATTTCGGCTAAGATACCCCATAAATGGCGGTTGTTGCCTGGGCCACTTTGCTCTTTTCGTCTCTATCAAGGTTACGCTTATTTTCTTTCCATGGCTCGCTGCGTCGTCCTCAATTTAAGTTCAGCCTTTTCGTAAGGCTCCGTGTTGCTGGCCCGCAGGTAAATACATGCAAGATGCGGAAGAAAATAGAAAAGTAAGCATGCGGTGGAGCACATTTGACAAGTACTTCCACACCACGAATCGCAGTATACCAGTATCCCCGAAGAGAAACGCGTATACCAGCTGCTTGTTATCGAACATATTAGGCTGGTGGCAAAGCCATGTAATCATTTGTTGTGGCTAAAGTATCACATTAGTATGACAGCAGAGGTCCCAGTGGTTCGGTGGCTACACCGAAACGTGGTTGAACACACCTAGGAGTGCACCTGTTCTTTAGTCCAGTTCACTTGCAGCGCACGTGGCTCATATTTATTACAAGGAGCTTCAATGAGCGACATAGTTCGCCCTGAGATTATCCAGTTTGCAATGCTTCCATAAAAGAGACACTCAAGCTGAGTGAGCACGTTTAACGCAAGTTATCTGTGTGAAGAAGTAGCGTTTCTTCGAGGATATTTATAACACTTTCGTTTTAATAATGATGAGATCACTATATATGTCTTTACATCGCTACTAGGGTGACGCCATGTTGGTTTTGTGACCCGAAATCTGATAACAGCTGTGCTATTGTTGGGCAGATCGCTGGGACGATTTTTCTTATTTCGCTCTTTACTCTCTCTGCCAACACGTTACCGTAGGCATGATAAGCTGTTGTTCAAACCAAGAAATCCATGCGTATGGTGTGTGATACTTTAATCTTATTATCTTCCAATGAGGGCTAAAACTCCGGAAGAATAATTCAAATTGCGTGCTAGTATTTCTCATATAATGCACAAAACCTAACGCTGAGAGTGTCTGGAATTCCCCATTCAATTTCCGACCATACTTATTCATTTTTCTTCTCACTGTAACTATTGCAGAGTGTGAATTTGTTTCTTCGCGGCCCGAAATAGACGCAATGATTATTCCATATGTTATGACAAAAGGTGCTGCCCTATGTATGCCTTGTGCACCTTCACCTATACGGTGAAGTAGCGCAATTTAGACAGGGACAGAGAGGACAAGAAGGACACGACACTTGCCACTCACCATAATACAGCTCAGCAAGAAACTACGCGAAGGACGCCATTTAGTCTTCTTCATGGCCGTGAAGTGACGAACATGCTTGATGCCATGTTACTGCATGACTGCAATGATACCGACTCGGAAGCTGAAGCTTTTACTCGACGAGCTGAAGAAGCGAGGCAGCTTGCGCGCGTCCGAATCACCCGGCAGCAGAATTACGACGCACAACGTTACAATCTGCGACACCGATACGTCATCTATCAGCCAGTCGAGAAAGTGTGGGTCTGGAGTCCTATCCGCCGGCGAGGACTTTCTGAAAAATTACTGAAGAGGTATTTCGGTCCCTACACAGTTGTACGACGCCGAAGTGACGTTAACTACGAGGTCATTCCCGACAGTCCCTCGCGAACTCGCCAGCAGACACCAGAAATCGTGCATGTTGTGCGAATGAAGCCCTATTGTTCGCATTGACTTGTGCCACACGTCTACTGCACCGTCTTTTGTAGTAGAGCATCGGGACGATGCTCAGTCACCAACTAGCCCAGCTTTCAACCTTATTGACCTTCACCTATTTATTTGCACATACACTTCGTATAACGAGCCCTACAACCTCACGAAAACTGCTGTAAAAGTACAACCTCTGCATTACAACAAGAAGTGATACACCAGGGTTCTGCAGCGCACACCTTATCGTTAAAGGTGTGCGCTGGTATTCGAGATAATTTCTCTGATAGTTTTCGACATTTCAAAATCATCTGACGTCATTAATCGGTCATATTTTGCAGGGCCCCCAGGACGAACATTCACATTGAGAAAAAAGAAGAGGACAGCGCACCCCGGGAAACCAGCTGCTTAAAAATTCCAAATTGGTTTAGTTTCAGACCATTATTTTAAGCCTCCTGCCGCCCGGTTCTTGGCCCATCCCCCTTTGTGGGTGAGAGCCATCCATGCGAGGACATCATCATCATCATCAATGGTGTCCTGTGTGTCAGAATAAAGAAACATTTCCCAATTGCACAAACACACCTCTTATGTGCGTCTGACTGACGCAGATAAACAGCGTTTTACCCACAGTTTTCCCACATGCGCAGTGTATAAAATTTCACGGTACATGTGTCTTAAGGCACTGAGTTATGTTTTTACAATGACCGCCAGGGCACATAAGGCTTTCAAATGATTCTTTTCGTCAACTTGACCTAGCAGTATTGGCGGCCAGCGCAGACAATGGCGCTGTGTGCCGGGATCTCTCTGTGACGTGTAAAACGACATCACGTGATGCCGTCTGCGCGAAGTGTTCGACGTCTCCAAGCTGTTCAGCCGCGGCTTTTCTCGCTTTGCAACTGCTGAATGTGTTTGTATTAGCTGCGAAACAACCTAGACTGTTTGCCAACAAAGATTTTTGGTGAGCCAACGTGCGGTCATCGTCGCGTCGTGCACTTTCGACGGAGCGTGTACGCGCGGCGCAATGGACGCCGATTGTGTAGAGGCACTCCGGTAAAGGGTGAGTTTTTGTGAAACTCACTTAGTTGTCTATTAATTCGAAGTATTCTCATCTCGCGTACATGTGTTTCTTCTGAAATCTTTTAGTCGCCTTCCCCATCCCTATACAGAGTAGCATGTCAGCGCTATATAGACGCCGGCAAAAATCTCTGTTTTTCCAATAAAGAGTATCTCTCTCTCAGGTAAGTGCGACTACGCGCACCTGTCTCTCACTTTTGAGCGGGAGGAGAGCGACCGAGAGGTAACGTTTTAATCTGCGTGGACTACCGCGTGCGATTCACGGCAACAGCTCACCCTAGTTTTCATCGCGTAATCAAATTCCCGAGTGCAAACGATGCTTTGACATTGGTGATTAAGTTCGCGCGACCTTTCATAAAGGCAGCCATGAGCTATTTTGCTGCAATAGTACAACAACCGTGGTTTGTGCGGCTTGCCACTTTCTCCTGAATTATTCCCGCATGATGACGTACAACGGATATATTTTAATAAGTGGAACTTTAACTGCATATATTTTCGTCACTTTAATCCCCACTTCCGCTGCATGGGCACCACTGCGTGGGGTGTACAGTCTGGTGTGGTATCATCCGAGCACGTTGCAATCCTTGTGCATCGCTTGCTCTACTATTAATTATTATTACCGTATCTCGTTTTCAGCGACTCTAGCGGTCCCTGGCAGCTCGGCCCATCAGGGCAGCTAACTGAAGTAGAGGCAGTGTGTGATGCCGACCACGTTCCAATATGCAACGCGTAATAACAGCACGAGGACAAAATCAATCTCACTGCCCTTGTACCAGCTGGAATAAGCCTTCCAGCCTGACGTGAATAAATGTTGCAAATTCCAATGTGTACAGTTCCGGAAAGTCCCACCCCACATCGCACTCCCCGAACATTTTGGCTCCAACGCAGTGCACAAAATCTTCGCGAAAGTACTCGCTACATACGCGCTTATGAATGGTAGGTTGCTTCCCCATTCTCAGCTTAACAACCATGCATCTCGCTGCTTCTTGGTTCTTGGGAATGCATGAAAAGTCACAGGTTCGGTCAATTGCGTTCGCCACTGCGGCACAGAGCGATAAACCATACTGAAGCAACAAAATCGCGAGGCCTGCGAGGAACGCGCCGCACAGTCACAGCGAAAGCTGGAAGAGCGCCCCTTTCTAGAGCCTTTTTTTAAACACTCTTGGGGCAACTACTACAAGCACACTTGCATGGTACGCACTACGCCATAAATCAACACAATTTTTCTGTAGTGGGGTAGCGTCCAATATGCCATTATTCGTCATTTTTCGGAAAAGCGAGGTATCCGCTACACACTTGTAACTCTTCATGTGCAGTTTGTTGATGCTGTGCTGACGACGATAAAGAATTATGCCTAAAGCTTTTGTAATGGGTTTCAGCATTCAACGACCCACTCGTTACGCTATTCGCATTGTATGACGCGTGGTTGTTGCTTTACTGTTCTAAAATGCTTTATTACACACATTAACGCGATTCCTTACCCGACATGAAGCATGCATTGGGTAAGTTTGCCGCGCGATTTCAAGCACCGGTGTAGTTCAGTGGTAGAGTGCCGGGTTGCCACGCAGAGGGCCAGGGTTCGATTCGTAGTCTGTCATAGCTGTTTTTATTTATTTAGTGTTTTTAACACGAAAGTGTTGTATGCCGGGGTCCACCACGGTTCCTCTGATGTATTTCCGTCACGGATATGACGTTGCAAAATGAAAACTAACACATTCAGATCAAAGAAAAAACTAGAAGAAGACGTTCCGTCACCGGGCGTCGAACCTGTGACCTCTCGCTCCGCAGCGCGCGGCGCGAAACCACTCGGCCACGGGAGCGTACGTACCGCAGCATGCTAACGGCAAGCTATTTATATACACCATATACCGTTGGCGGTCCTCAGAGCTCATCGACTTCAGCGCGTTTTCGTCATCAGTAGCGAGATGGCGTGAAGGTGGCACGGAGTGCGCGCTCTAAAGGACGCCGTGCCTCTCGCTGCGGTGAGCGCGCGCCTCCACGGGGCGTGGCCGCTCGTGCGCGCGCGCTCAACTTGTGATCTGGGCATTGGAAGGCTTACGTCTTGTGCTTCCAGCGCAAGTTTGCTATGAAGTTACAGTGGTTAAAGGTGCGCGCAGGTCTGTTCGCTCACCGCAGCGGCCGCGTTTACGAAAGGAGCACGCTGCTCACACAAGAAGTAATAATTGTGACAGTTGTTCGCGCTCGTCTTGTGTATACTTGTGCGGTAGTTTCTTGCGCCTTTCTTTGTGTTAGAGCTGCGTGCTTTAGGTGTCGAGCTGTGACATTTACACCGTGCTCGTCCTGTGTATCCTCATTTCGTGCCTCCTTTCAGATTGAGGGGCACGCAGCAAGTTTCAAGCTGCTTGCCGTTCTTCACGTGACATTTCACTTTGTTGCTGTAGCATTCATTCCTTCGCCCTTATTGTGAAACAATGCACAATAAACGCTCTGCTACCTCTGTGAAGACACGTTGCACTTTCGTGTTACAGTGAAACCTCAGTGATACGAATCTCACGGGACCACCAAAAATATTCGTATCATCCGAAATTCGTATCACCAGAAAGCATGGAAAATTAACATGTAACAAAAGAAAGCTGGCTTACACATTCATTTATTGTTTTTCAGGGCCGCAGTAATGTCAGGAAGAACTGTGAATGATTGTCAGTTAAGTTTTAGATGTCGGAAATAATACCAGCACTCGTAAATATACGGCCTGTACGCGCGTATTTAATCAATGAACCAGGCGCCTTGTGAACCGCGACAGCAGTAGCCCCTTCCGAATTTTAGTATGCTTTTTCGCCTGACAGCGGAATACTGCTGCGAAAGTCACGGAAGAGCCGCTTTGACGCGATAGATGAAGGCCACAAAATTTCAGAACCACGGTCCTATGCTATGCTTTTGTTATCGCGGAGGTGTTGGGGATGTTTTTCGGCGATTTACGGCTGTGCCGCACAAGTGCGACTTCAACAGTCGCGCATGTTGACGTTGTGAGGCCCGACTCCTTCGCCAAGACCGTCCTCGCGTTCTTTCGGTCCTCGTCTACCTTTCATTGGATGTCTGATGCACGAGGCAAGCACTTATAAACACAGTACAACGACAGCAGCCCACGTCGACGCGTCAAAGAAAAGCATGGCGCCAATGCCCTCTGTAATCTAAACGCGAAGGCACATGGGGGCACATTAGACCCTCAAAGATTGGAGGTCGTGACGCGTCTCTAAAGATTTATTCTGATCGGAAGAAAAGTATTTTTCTAACACCGTGATTCTGACGATTTGGCGATTCGGCGCGCACGCCCGCGCTTGCGTTCCGCGCTCGCACGTGCATGACGCGTCTTCCGCGACAGCGCGGGCTGCACCTCTTCGTACGTGGGCTGGTAGCGCGCGTTCCTATCAAACGTCGCGGGGTGAAAATCGGTTCGCAGCAACCGTACTCCATTACACTGCAGGCCAATGGGCCTTGGCCGGGACCAAAGAAAAATTCGTATCACCCCGAAATTCGTATGAGCTGCGATCGTATAACCGAGGTTTCACTGTATACCGATTCCTTTGACAGAGGGATCCGCCATGTTTTTTTTTCTTATTTAGCGCGATGGTGGTTACGGACACCGGCGGCGGCGGACAACTACGGCGCAAAAACGGCCCTTGTTGTGATCTCATAAGAGCTTTCGCTGTAAAACAGAACTTAAACCTCAGGGATGAGATGCAGCGACCAGTGTTGGCGTGGCTTTTGGCGGCAAAGGCGAGTCACGTGATGTCGTGTAAAAAGTCATAGCGATAGGAACGCCGACCTTTCCAGTGGTGGCTCTCGAGGCCAATATTTACCCACCAGTTTTAGATGCGAAGCATCCTATACTGGGGGCTTTGTCCGTCCCTCCCGCGGCCGGCCACTTTCATGAAGCAGGGAAGCACCCACTATGCGAACCAGAACACTGTAGTACCATAAGGCCGTTAACCACCACCACAGTCACCAGAGTCATGGCCGAGAGCACAGAGGGGCTGCTTAGCAATGGCTAGGCAGGTGGTGCCTGTCGCTCAGGTTGACTCCATTTCTTGATCTTGCTTGCATGTGCTTGGGGGGGTTAGTCCATTCCTCCTTCCCGCATACCGCATCCCACAGCGCATGCGCGTCTTCTCCCCCTCTCTTACGCTCACCCCCCTTTCTCTCCTCTAGGAATCCTCTACTCTACGGAGCGGCGCCCGCGTCCTACACGCCTACAGCGCATGCGCGTCCCGCCCTTCTCTCTCCTCTCCTACGCTCACCCCCCTTTCTCTCCTTTTGAAATCATCTACTCTACGGAGCGGCGCCCTGTCCCAGCCGCCCCCCCCCCACAGCGCATGCGCGTCCCCCCCCCCCTCTCTCTCCTCTCCTACGCTCACCCCCTTTCTCTCCTCTAGGAATCCTCTACATTACAGAGCGGTACCCGCGTCCCACAGCGCATGCGCATCCCCTCCTCCTCTCTCTCCTGTCCTACGCTCACCCCCTTTCTCTCCTCTAGGAATCCTCTACTTACAGAGCGGTGCCCGCATCAATGAGGCGTAACAATGCTTTTAGACGACTTTGTGCAGGTGGTCCTAGGTTAATTCATCTAATTATTATACAAATGGTGTCTCGTTCTTTTTCCTATTTCCTGGTTTGTGCTCATCCGCAATTTGGACCGTTATTACGAAAGAATCACCTCAATGTCTTAACAAGTTTTGTAACGGCCGTCAATTTATTTTTGATCACCTCCCTATTTCCAATGATTCATGCGTGAAGTGTACGAATCAATCTGCTTTCTGATAGCGAAATTATCTAAGGATTATTCATAGCGTAGCTCAAGAAAACACCCATATTGCAACATAGTAGATATGTTGCGTCCTGCACCATTGTACGACTCACTATATATGAAATTACCTCAACGTGGCGTGCTTTCACGTGTTAAAATGCCTATTTCGACCAATATGAGATTTTTTGACAACATTCATACAGAACTACTACCAGTAAAAGGCTGCGTAAGGCAGGAAAATGTAGTTGTATCTTCAAATATTTGTTACCTCTGTGGACTTCCCAAACGATAAAATATTGTTGCATCAGCCATAAGGACGTCATTTCATTTTGGGACGTTCTCCAAATCGCTTTTGAAAAACCAACTTCAGTGAAATTCCTGCAGCATACATTATCTCTTGCCTCCGACAAGCAAGCCGATGCCTGTTGACATCCTCTTACTAAGCGGTGTCGTCGTCATCATCATCATCATCAGCCTGAGTGCGCCCACTGCCGGGCAAAGACCTCTCCCACTTTCCGCCAATCCATCTGGCCCTGCGCTTGCTGCGACCACGTTCTACCCGCAAATTCCTTAATCTCGTCTGTCCACCTAACTTTCTGTCTCACCCTGGCGCGTTTGCCTTCTCTTGGAATTCAGTCTGTTACACTTGATGACCAGTGATTATCTTGCTTACGCGCTACGTGCCGTGGGCCATGGCCATTTCCTCTGGATTTCGCCTAAGATGTCCTTAACACCCGTTTGTTCCGTGATACACTCTGCTCTTTTCCTGTCTCTTAAGGTTACACCTATCAGTTTCCTTTCTATTGCTCTCCGCGTCGCCCTCAATTTATGTTTAACCCTCTTTGTGACCCTCCAGGTTTCTGCTCCGTACATAAGTACCAGTAAGATGCACATGTATGCCTTATATATACCTTCCTCTTGAGGGATAGTGGAAAACTACAAGTTATGATTTGAGAATGCTTGCCGAACGTGATCCACCCCATTCTTAGGCTTCTAGTTACTTCTGTCTCATAGTGCGGCGCTGCGGTCACTACCTCTCCACCACTTATTTACCCATAATGGTAAGGAAGGTACCATTAATAGGTCTATGTACAGTCAATAAAAAATAGCAGCCTAGACAGGCCAGAGTAACAAAATGTGCACTCAATAAAAAATAGCAGCCTAGATAGGCCTGAGTTTCAGTGCAAAGAAGTGGTATTTCATGGTAAACCTTCGATCGATTTCTCCCGAAGTGAGATGGATTATCAGGATGATTATTGTGGCGTTCATTTGTGTACCATATTTTTTAGAGTCAAGTAAAATAAAAAGAAGTACCATATTTGTTCTCCATTATGTGGTCTTTCCGTCAGCACAAAGTAAGTGGTGCCTTTCGTGTCTTTATATACGCATTGAACGTGAAATAAAGAATTGTTGCTATTTCACCTCTTGTCCTTTCACAATGTGCTCACTTAGCGCTGCAGCCAATATTTGCCATCGCATTCTTCGTACGGCTGTTTCTGCGACGACCAATGCAATCTCGACAACCCTAAGACCATGCTTTGACGGTTCAGTTTAGCATTGGGTGTTTTGCTGACACGTCTTCTCGGTAGCACAATGTTAGTATTACGTTCGAAAGTATCACGTTCGCGCCTGTCCCCTCACCACTCTATGTTGTCAAATACATAGCAATTTAATTGCAGCCTAACACTTTAGGAGCATCTCTAATGACATCGATGTGATTGTTAAAAATAAATATGATTGTGATCGCATAATCCGATCTCATATGTGCTTTAATCGGAGGCTTGGGAAGCCTAGGTGCAATACCAGTCTAGTTAATTCACCAGGCAGCTTGGATTCGCTCTATGAATCGGGGCGGTTGCCTGATGTGTTTTAAGAGAAGTACTGTTGAAAAGCAAGAATCAGTCAACCAAAGAAACTCAGGCAGCCTTTCACATGGTTGTAGCTGGGGTAAATGTGCGCTTGGCTCACAAAGAATGCAGCCTAAGTGGGCACTTGCTGCCTGTTGAGTATTACATTTCTCTTGTCCGTAGCAAGGATGAAGGCACACAGGCATAAAATATTCGAATTATAATTTTAGCCTTTGGTGAGGGATCACACGTATATGTTTGTGAAAGAATGGAGCGTTCTTATAAACGTTCCTTTATTGGGGAACATTACAATGTGCGCCATAAGTTGGCTTTGTTTGTAGAAAGTGACCTTTCGGTCAGCGAAACGCGACCGCTTTTGCAGCAGTTAGCTGCTTGAGGTGCTGCGCAGCGCCGGCTCCCACTTGTGCTGAACAGGCTTGAACTGCCACTTGTCCGGCTGCCCGAGGTGGCTGCCGGCCAGTCCGCTGGTGCTCCATTGGAAGGGCGGCTGGTTTCTCCACGTGGGCCCACTCTCACCAACAAACTCCAATGACGGGAACAGTTCATTACTTGTAACCTGAGAGTTGAGATATGATAATCAAGTAGATTCATTATTCAGGAACAATTAACAGCGGTGTCACCGTATTGAGAGCTGCTAAATGTATTCAAAGCTAGAGAGAAATTGCATGAGTTCCACAGCTGATACGCCACTTGTCATAATTTCTCGAAACGCACCTGTGCGATACACCAGGGTTTGCAATGATCCAAGCTTCATCAAGAAACAGTCTTCCAGGTGGCTTTCTGGAGGTGTCTACGCTCTCCGTTATGTAGATGATGCCATCGTTTTGTATCAGCATTTATTTATTTATTTATTTATTTATTTATTTATTTATTTGCTTTATTGTGTGACAGCGCCAGTGCTTCTTGATCCTTTGACGCTTGACTACACACATATGACAGGTGAAAAAAAACCGACCTTCTTAACACAACAAGATGCCCCTCGCCTTGTTTAGGAATTTGAAGTTAAAGAGCGTAGGGCGTGTATCGCACTGTCGCGAAGTGGCCTACGAAATCTAAAACCGTTGCGTGTTGCGAGGTGGGTTAAAATCACGAATAGAAAACGATGGAGCAGCTACGAACTAATGCTGCGAAGCATTATGCTAATGCCCTTTATTCCCCCCACCTTCCCCCTCACTTCCCTTTCCCACTTCCTTGCTGTGCTGTGGTATACATGGCTATGCTATGTTTTACCCTCTTCCCCTCCTCCCCCCTCACTTCATTTCCCACCCCCTTGCTATACTATACGATATATGGGCATTCTATGCTTTTAAATGCGAATGCATTTCATAGTCGGGCTATGTCAGGCGGCGTTGTCCCGCGTTGTCCGCGGAGGAGGAGGCGGAGGATAGGTTGAGGAGGTGTCCGCGCGCCGGCAGGTGTTATCTCTCCGCTCTCACTCTCTCTCCCATAGGCAACAGCTGCGGGCGCGCTTATCCTCGCCCCTAGCAAACGGAGCATGTGGTGCGAGAGAGTGTAGGAGAGGGTAGGTGCAGTGCTTCGCCGCTCCTTTTCTCGCCGTTCGCTCTCTCTCCTCCCTGCGCCCCACTCTCCGTCCGCTCGCGCCTCACTCTCGACCGTTCGCTGGCTGGGCGCCTCTCAAGGCGATGAAGTCGGTGTCGGCGCATTCGCATTTCCTCACGATTCCCTTCGGGAAGGTGGAGGCATTTTTTATCTCTCTGGTCTTTCTTTCCATCTCTCCTCCATATTTCTTCCTGTATTTAATTGTTTCTATATTTCTCTTTCAATATATCTTTTTGTCTCGTTCTCTCGCCCATAGCAGCGCAATCTTATGGTTCCTATAAATGCTTGCAGTGCTACCGAGCCCAGATAGCCTAGTGGTTACGACGCTCGTCTTCGCACCGTAAGGGCCCAGGATCGAATTCCGCCCCGCCGTGAATATTGATTTCATTTGATTTATTTTGTCTCCTCCCCACATATCCGAGCAGAGTTAACTCTTAACACTCGCCTCCCGCCTCCTTCCCTCAGCAATCGTTTTACTAGGCTTTGCTCTCTCCCACCCCAGGCTACAACATGTCTCCCTATCACCCCCCCTAGCTCTCCTCTCTCCCTCCACTGTCTTCGTTTCCCCTCGCACCTGCTGTACTCGGAAGTTTGGCGTTGCCCAACTCCTGTGGCGCATAACCGCCTGAGAAGCTTTGGCGAAGGACACACGGACCAGGCTCGTAAAACGTGAGCCCGTCGAAAAAGTTACTTTCTGAGCCATATTAATGGTGATGCACAAAAATGGATCACGCATTGTTCCCTACAGCACAGACCATGCATGGTACAGTGTACTGTTGCGCTATATTACTGTATCGTGTGAAATGTGCAATTCATTCACAGAAATAATGCGGCTATGTAATAGAGGAGAACGCAAAAAGAAAAAAAAACTCACTGAGTACCTCATGCATGCGCCTAAGACGACTGTAAGGCAAAAGCCACACGATGCGACTAGATTAGCGTGCACTTTATATCGATTTCCAAAGTTAACGAATGAACTGTGATTGATGCCACTTCTGCCAATTAAGTACCACTAATTACATTTGACAAATTAACTCATTTACCAGTTATCTTGCTCTATGTACATATAATTCATACTCACTATTTTATCGTCTCTTGCTCCGGGGGATCGTCCTCATCTTCGTCGTTATCAGCTCAGTTTCACGCTATCGTTAACGTATTCACGTAGGATGGATTATTGTAAATTGTATGCGTGCTGTACTATCCTCCGGCGAAATGTGTTTCGTTACCTGGTCAAGCTCTTCGCAGCGTCCTATACCGATTCCTCGTTTCATCAGCCTTTATGCGAATATAAATTTAAATGCTTGTCTATTTCAAAGAACGTCACAAGCATTCAAACGTATTCCGAGTAAAACTCTAGCAACTTTACGCTCAGACTCTAATTATCAGGTGTGCTATAGCGAAGGACTACGCATTTGTTCTTACTGTCTGCATCCAGCGCCATGAGGACCCAATTCAACGCGCTAGAACGCTTTTGCACTTTGGCCGCATCATAACTAATGCCCGGATTCAACTCGCCAGCTCGCGTTCCGCTGCTCAGCGTAATATCTATTGAGCTAACACGGGAACAACGCCGTAACTAGATTTGGAAACTAGAGCTCCTTGTGAGCGCATTTATCGGAAATATCGACATTGTAGCGTGTGCAATATCGCTAAGATGTACCTTGCACTGACATTCCATGCTAAAAACAATTCCGCGAGATGGCATGTTGAATCTCACTCTTTCATTGTACTAATGTCATAACCAGGGTTCCGTCTTTTCGGAGTTTATTTTTCTTGAAACTCGGAGGGTGTTTATCGGAGTTCATTTTTCGCTGGAAATTGACCATTTATCGCAGTGCAATTTTCTGAAATCCCCGGTCTTTCAAAATCTGGTGCTTAATTTTGAATTATTCCCAATGCTGCAACGCCTTAGATGAAATGATATCTGAACACGAAAACATCAGAACGCACGAACCGTATTCTAGTTGCCTGGAAAGTTTGAACGCGCAAGTACATACATACACACAAACACAAATACTTGGGTACAAAACATCTTCATTTGCGCGTATTACAACCTTAAAGGGGATATGACACCCAATTTTCGATCATAATCTGTGGTGGGTTAATCCTTGAGCATTCAGAAATAAGCTAGTGAAATTTTCGCGAATTTGGTCGAGCACTTAATTTATAATTGAATATCTTTACAAAAACGCGAGCGGCCGGAGAGTCGGGCAACACTGGCGCACTCACGAGCCGTGACGTAACAAGCATCTGCCTGTGCGAGCGTCTGCATTCCGGCGAACGATAATGTTCCGTCGTCAGCAGCGCGTGAAGTCGAGATATTTGAGCTTTTGTCTGCTTGACAATGAAATTGAACTATTTACAGCGCCTGAAACTGCGGCAGGAGACGACGGCACCGCTCCTTGATGCACGTGACGTCACTGGCGCCATGGCAATATGGCTGCCGCCGGCGTTTGGCGGGATTTACAGCCGGCCACTTCTAGGGCCTGTTTTTCACTGAAATATTTTTTATGGCCCACGTTTCATATCGCTATAGGCATAATACACCTTCTACTTCTAGTTTTCGTGTCACGACCCCTCTAAAGCTTCCCGTAATAGACGCAAACTAGTTTTGTGAGGTCTACATTTGATGTCGTTTATCGCGCCCCAGTGCCTCAAGCGGACCGTGTGTCAAGATGTCGGCTCGTGATCCCGGCGGCCCTACATACGTTAATGTTTCTCGCTCTGTACGCTACAAGCGCTGCGTTAAATTTGCGATGGATGCGGTCTACGAGACAATGGTGACATAAGGTAAAATTTATATCGGCCCAACCGGCCGATGTAATTATGATCGCTTGGAACATGTGCTTCGGTAAGAACAGAACAGGGCCATATTGGCCGTTAAAGTCGGAGTTTATTGGATAAAGCCGAATGCTGATGAATTTTACCGGCGAGGGCTTTTGGGACTTTTTTCGGATTGATCCGAAAACACGGAGTCTTTGTCATAACTCATGAGCTTCTCGATCAGTGTTTAAGCGAAATAGAAGAGCGACCAAATATAAAGCACGTATTAAGGGTCATCTACATTTTGTACGGCGCCTGCTCTTCGTGGGCAGAATTACGGCACAAGGTAACTAAGTAATTACAGCTCAGGGTCGTCAACCGTTAAATGCTTGTCAGCTTTAAAAATATTTCCGTTGAACAATTGTATTTGGTGCCTGCGCGGCTTGCTTTACAATGCGCTAATATACATCTATTTTTTTTTTTCGTACGCGATGCAAGAATGTTCCATGAATACTATAGGCTCCCAGCTATTCACGAAAAAGTACCCAGCGTTTTGATATTGCACTTTACAATCACCTTGGCGTCAATGCCACCGACAGCACGCCGGATCATCAAAGGGGTGTCGTACTGTCCGTTCGGGTCAAGCAAGTCCGTGCGCGCTGAGATGGCGAGCACTGGATTTTCCGGCGGGGTGCAGTTGCACCGCGACAGCGGATCATTCTTGTAGTCGTTGTACCTGCGAGTACATCATGTGACGCCGACATACCACATTCAATACAGACGCTCATTAGCGCTATCAACAGGCTGTTCAAGTTTATCACGACGTGATGAATGACCTTGCTATTACCGCAAACTTCGTCTTCGCTTACAAGAATGGCAGTTTGGGCGACAGTGTTCAGCGCAACTCAAACATAGTAAACGGAAATAAAGGTAGGGGCAAAAGGGAGGACAAATAGGCCTCGTCCTCCCTTCTGCCCCCCACATTAATTTCCTTTTAGTCTGTTTGAATTGCGCTAAATACTCTGAAAGTATTCACTTGCATCACATGTTTTTACAAAAGCGACCGTGTTTCAGTGCACTTTTACAGCCAAATAAGTAAGTACACTGTGAATCTAATATTACCTTTAAAGCGGTTTCAAGCATTAAAAATCACCCTTTTGCCAAATAAGAATTTGCAAAAACGGTGGTCTAAGGGTTCCTCGCTTCCCGTAATAGCCTTTTACTTTGCGTAATGATTAATGCCTTACGTAAATTTAGAAGCTACGGGTTGTCGAAAAGACATGGCCAATATGACAGAGCGCCAGCTGATAATACGAATTCGTAATTATGTTAAGAGGCGTTCAGTATTAAGCCGGTTTAGGTGAACAGACCTGCCTGTTCCGGGGCTACGCGTAGGCCCACTATAAATTTATTTTTATTCCGTGAATCTTTGTTGTTTAGTGATACAGAACAGGAATATTACCTCCGGCACCGAATAACAAATAAAGATATGACCACGTATACCAGCTCGCACGTGTATGCATGTGTAGCGCGAGCAGCGTTCAACGGGTGGGTTTACATTGGAACGCTTTTGTGTAGGACGGTCTGTGCACGTGGACTATTGTAGCGATCCCTGATGATGAAATGGGATGTTCCTTAACCCGTACTTTTTTTTTCTCTTCAGTAATAAGCAGATTGGAAGAGACTGTGGAATGGGTGGTTCGATTTCAGGAAAGTGCTTCCTTTTATTGGGATTAAGGCTGTTAGGTATAATCACAGTAAAAACGCCTTAATGGTGTGAAGTGCTTTAGAGTGTGCGGTTGTTGCGACTGCGTCCCCTGTTTGCAGGAGTTGAATGGTTCATAAGAAGAAGACAGGTGAATTTCAGTAGCGTATTCAGTCAACGGCAATTCACCTGCAAAATCTATGCAGAAGCACGTTTAGCATCTCTGTATAGCCTACATTATGTTCATAACATCGCATTCCAAACACCGTCACTTCTGCAACTTACAGACGCGCATTCATGTAGGGCAAAGGGACCACACCTGAGGTAATTACTCTAGTGGAGGAACATTGAAAGCCCGCATGCGTAAATTTCTGAGGTGATTATGTGGTATATTTCACGTTTTTAAGCATGTGAGTAGCGTAGAATACCATGCTTCAAAAATGCATAAAGCTTAGACGCAGGAAATCTCACTTCAGACTGTCTTCATTGACATTTTACACTTGCTCAGACAGCAGACTATTGCATTGATTAATAGTTTTCACAAAAAAAAAAAACGAAACGGTTCGTCCTTGCCCGGCATGGTCTTATTTTGTATATGTGATAAGTACGTTCAGATATATAATCTGGCTGTTTTCAGTAAATATATCTGTCTTTTCCCGCTTCTTTTTGTTAAATATCTCATATAACAGCTTCAAACGCAATTTTTTACGACGGGACGCCAGTGACTCCCAGTATAACTCCTTTTTTCATTTCGGTACAACTGTGCTTATTTTCACACCGACTCAAGATAAACCTGGCTGCATGGTATTTAACAGAGCGATTGTTTAAAAGCGGCTGCTATCTTAAAGACTGTGACCAAAGATTGTTGCGACATTCTGCCTTCGAAACCACCAATACAGTTTCATGACGTGCGCCCCTCGTCCCTGGATACTGAAAAGATAGATGGTGATCTTTTTTTTCTTCTTTGCAGTGATAAGGGTGGGAAGATGGAATAAGATGGTCGGAAGACCCCACGGAATGGCTTTACTCTTTTAATTTGTGAAAAGGCCTTTTTCCTAAGGCTGCCAGTGCAATGTGTAAATAGCTGTATGTAGGCAACGTTTTAATTACTATTAAGAAAGAACATCCAGCTCACGCGAAAGTGCAGAACATCCAGAAATACCAAGGAAAGAGATCTGCATTCGCAGAAACTATAGATTCCAGTGCTGCGACATCGTGAAATAGGTTGTAGCTCTACGACACCTTGGGCTCACGCAGGGCCAGTGTTAGAGCAACGAAACTTGCTAGACGTCTTTCATGTTAGTTAGGTAACATAAATCAATTCTTCATAAAAGCCTAAATTCTTCAGTGGACATAAATAGGCCAAGGATGTTTATTATTTTGAACGCACACACGTTTCCTGAAACATTTTACGTCTAATACATTCACAAAAGTTGGGAATATTCATACGCCGTACCAGCAAGAAGATATGCGATAACAGGCCGGCGACGAATGTATGCGTAACCGGTTAAGCGTGGTACTACATAAGGCAAATATTCAAAAAATACGAAAGAAACAGCGAAAACACATAATGCGACGCTGACTGCGCGTTATTTACAATTGCACATATTTTACAGGCAATTTTTAGGCGGCGTCGTGCACTCACCTCAAGTACGTCACAACAGAGTCCACGTCTGTAAGATTGCCGTGGTCTCGCTGGAACATTCTAGCGCGCGGGCATTTCTCGTAGCTGTACAAGTCGCCGTATTTTTCGATGGTCTCCGGTTGCGCCGTCATTTCGAATACTTCTGGAAAATATCTTTAAAGAAACATAGCGTTTACCATCTACAATGACTAAAATGAGCGCATCTAAAGGTCCACACACCAGATATCCTCTGATATACAGCCTTTATTTACATTACTTGAAGTGTGCGTAATGATAAATAACGCGTCTCAAAAGCATATATAAGTATTATAACATAGGAAGTTCTTAACAAGGCGTACAGTTTTGAGGTGTCCCTCGCCGCATTACGAACTCGTTTTCGGCCACAGTACAACTGATGCATAGACACATAGACAACTATATAGAATGATTAAGTTCCTCACTGTTTCAACATTTTCAAGCATGGTGGCTTACGTCGTGTTTCTACAGGGAGCCATAGTCCTCGTCTAACGCTTATAAACGCCGCAAAAACTCTAAGACACCAAACTAATCATGCCTTACTTTAGCCATGATTGTAACTCTACACAAAACAAAAGAAACCGTCGTTGAGATAAACAGTTACTTACGCCACGTTGTAGCCAGGCCAGTATTTCTTTTCGCGAAGACCATGGCTTACATCTTTGTACTTGGCAAAGCCTCTGAAAGTAAGAACAATAAAAAAAACGCTGGCCCATTTCATGCGAGACTGTTCAAGCTAATTATTCAAATTCAATTTTATTCAGCATTTTCTTAACAAAACATGCGGGAAGAAAATGCAAGGATAAAAGCAAAAAGCTGCTATGTTAGCGGCTTGACGAGGCTCCTACCCCTTTTGCTTGGCATCGGAAATCCGCAGAGCACAGATATGAAAACATTCGGACAATGATCTGCAAACTTCAGCTAATGAGGAAAAGAAACAGTTCATTACACCAGAGTTTCGGGTTTACATAAATAGGCATGACCCGCCGTCGCTCAATTGGTGAAGCACCCGCCGCGTTATCGAATATTGCAGGTTCGGTCCCTGCCGGCGGCAAGTTGTCTCTTTGTCCACTTTGCTTTCTTCAAATCTATAACTCAATTACTACAACACAAATCAACGTCTGCTATGCCTTCCTCGGCTTCATTATCTGCTGGTTCTCATTAAATTTGTATGACCTGTCTGAGGCACTTTCTCCTGTTTGTCAACCTGTTCGATAACGTTGAAAGGCATTTTGTGAAAAGTGCCTTGTTATACTGTTGGGTAACGTGAAAACGCACGTACATGGTATGTTAGTTCATAAAGTGTTTTTGTATGTCTGTCGTCCTCAGTAAGTATCCGACACGGTGGGCTAGTGGTTATGGTGCTCGACTGCTCGCCCGAAGGTCGCGGGATTGACTCCCGGTCGAGGCAGCCATATAGTAATCGATGGAGGCGAACATGCTTGAGCTCCATGTACTTCGATTTATGTTCACGCTAAACAAAACCAGGTGGTCGAAATTTTCGGAGCTCTCCACTACAGCGTCTTTCGTAATAATATGGTAGCTTTGCGGCTTTAAGCCCCCAGGAATACGTATTCAAGACAATAATAATAAAACGGTTGGTGTACGTGTTCTATTGCGCTCATATTTTCGTCACTAAGTCCACTATTTGTACTTATAACTTATCGTCATCATGTATTTCATGAAGTGAACATTCGAGAAGAGAGTGAGCAGCGTGGCTGTCGAGCTGTGAAGCTCACAAGATATCCCTTGACAAACTTGGTTTGACTGCGTTCAACCGCGGAATTTTTTTTCCTGAAACACTGGAACTCGACGTCATTCTCAAGCGAACGCTATTGGCCTCTCCCCTCCTCCTGATTCCTCGGCAAGTGATAAAAACGTTCGAAGCACTAGCTCATTATTTTAAGAAATGGAAAAGCGTTCCAGGGCCATCATAAGGACTTGTTGGATATATTCTCTAAGAAATTTAGAACGCCTTTTTACTCACGGCATACGCTCCAAAAGATAAAGTGTGCCATCTCTGATAGGTTGCCCAGGAGTGAAGAGTTTGTAGTCAACCACTAAGTTTTGACTGTTGGCTCTGCAAAGCATGAAAAATGCAATAAAATTGAAAAGGATGGGCACTCTACAAGCAGCGGATCAACAAGCAGGTCCAATAAAAATAATGGCAGAAACAACAGTTGTCGTTTTGTAATGTCAGCGAACAGCCGAACGCTACTAAAAAGTTAGCTTTGTGAACGTGATGTCGGCTTTTAAAACGTTTATTAAAACGCAGTATGGATGCGACTTTAGCGTGAGTAGCATCACTGCGTTCTATTGTAAGCAACGGAACCGTGAGGCATGACATCTGTAGTGACAGTACAGGTGCAAGTACACATACGACAATTCACCATGTGCAGTGTTGCCTTGAGCAGCGTAACCACCTGTACGAAAGGTGGCTGCTGTCCTCCTTTCACTCTGACGCGCAGCTACGACTGTGAGAGAGGATAGTCGTTATGACGGCTTTTCTTTCTGAACATCTGGCACGGCTGAATTCACAAGCGGGTAGTGCAAATATAAAAAAAAAGGGTATGTGTGACTCTTTTCGGTGAGTCCTTACTTACTACAAGTATGACTATTTTTAAAGAGACACTTTAAAAGTCACAAGACTCTCAGAAAAGGGTATAATGATTTACGAAGAGAGTTGATGTGTCTCATTCAAGAGTCATATGCATGGCAAGATTGAACACTCAAAAAAAGCCAAAGGAATCTTTCTTTTTCGTAGTGTAGGATACGCTACAGTCTCTTGCACCGCGCACGCACACGGTCGCTAAGCGAGAAACTTGAATCGCAATGGCCACCGCGCCAGAATAAATAAAACTACTTAGGGATCCTCCAAGTGCCCGAGTTGCATCTCGCACACAGCAGAGCAACGTAGACGCATGGTTTAGGTAATGCAAACAATGCATCTAGATTGCGCTTCGGTTATTCTGCTGATTTGCTTCTCCGCACCTCGATACCCCAAACCAATACATTATGGAGCATTCCACCAGATACCCGCATTATACCGAGGCAGGGCATACTACAAGGAACTAACCAATATTCCACGTATATGTATCCTGCAGACGACAGCGCCTGAGTAGATAGCGATTTTCCTAAAGCAACATCACGGGTCGTCGACTTGCCAGCACAATAAGTGACCTATGTAAAAGCTGTTGTGACTTTCCGCATGTTTAGATAACTTTCTTGCTCCTAGCCATCATATGGCTTTTGCGTTAAGGTTTTCCTGCATTAACACACAATTTGTCACTAAAAGCCTTACTCTTGAGCTCTCGGCGGTAATGGCGTATATTTTCTTTACAATAAAATTGATTAATACTCTCATCGCAAGAGATGTCGCTGGAGCCATAGCGTGTCCAGCTGCTTTCCTTAGCTTAGCAGTCTTAGTATGACGTCCTGACCACACTCTCCCCCACCCTCCATGGGTGTGGAGAAGAGTAAGCTTCACGGCACAACAGAGGACGATAGGCGAACATTGCTTGGGCAGTAGTTGCGCTGTAGCAATTTTGACGTCACACCGACTTTAACGTTCCGGGTATGTGGCATGTTTTTCACCATACCTATCCCCTTCCTTAGGGCCATATCATTTTGAAATAGGGCACTCTGAGAGACCTCAGGCATAGCGCCTGCACCTTTAGAATACCACCTTTGTTAGATTAGCATTGTCTACTTGGACGAGGAATTCTCGTCATCCACGGTTTGCATTCATTTTTTGAAATAACCCAACATTAATACTGAACATGTTTTCCACCTTAGTCGTGCACTCCCAAACCTCCCGTATTCGCACCTTCTTTTCCTCCTCCTCATCGAACAGAGGGTGAAGGAGAGTTACCGAGGCGCGCCTAAAAGCTTCGATAGGAAATGCAGCGGCCATGATTAGCTATGCAGGTCCTTCGTCGCAACGCTGTCTGCATCGACATTCCTTTTCAAACGTACTCGCTTCTGTTCCAGCCTCAGTCGTGATACAAACTCTGTTGTTCACCCAAAAAATTCAGTTCCTTCGCCACACCGTGTTCGCAACTGAACGATGGACAACTCTTCTATCTATATCTGCATGGTGAAAACAAAGCATGCATTGGCCGTTGCAACGAGTTCCCCTACAGCAGGGGTCTACACCGGGGGCCGCATGCGCCCCCGAACCTCTCGCGTGCGGCCCGCGGCCTGCACATGACTGTCTTCGTCCCCCCATTTCTCTTTTCATTTTCTTAATAAGTACGTTCATGAGATACGCAGACATGAGTGGTCTCAAGCATTCTTTTCGTGAGGCAATCCATTAAACCACCAAGTGTTGAAACATAACCGCCGAATGAGAACTCTACATCTCAGAATCGGCGTCAATTTGAGACATTCTGCAAATCGGTATCGGTGTTTTTTCGAATCCTGACGGCAAAAGCCCTTCAGAAATCAGTCATATGTGGCATATGGGAAAATTTCTCAAATGGCAACGTTAGCTGTCATCTTGTTCACGTGCACTCCCCCTCCCCCCCCTGTTTCACACTGCCCTGGCCCTTGCGATGCTCCATGTAGTGTCCGCGGCCCGCTGGTTCAGGTGAGTTTGAGACCCCTGCCCTACAGCAATACTCACGTGCCGCCGTTCTCCGACGCCATAGTGCGCGCCCACTCTTCACCGGACGTGGCGAGGCGAGAAGCGGCCGCTGCCCTTATCCATCCGGGGATTCCGGCGGTGGTGGTCACTTTCTTCAGCAGGTCCGCGTTGTTGTTCAACAACTGTGTCTCCGTGATTGCCTACGTCAAGTTCATAACGTGATATCCCGTGCGCTGTTTCACTTCTGGAGTTTAGAATTGCGAATTCGCGAACACTAAAGCGATCATACATAGTTAGGTAAACACACTATTCGAGGAACGCGAGGAGGAAGGTTGCTGAGGTAATTTTCCAGTTGGTTATGCGGTCTATTTCTGCTTTTGAACCCGTTGATTACCGTATTCCAAATATGAACGAAAGAAGGGGACTTTGAGGGCTCGTTCTTTCTTCTTTAGTCACAACCGTAATGAGATCCCGTAGACAATGAAGCGAAGGAAAGTATCGGGGACGTTATTTGTAGGAAGTAAGATATTGATATGAGAAAAAGAAAATACTCCCCAGATTTAAATACACTGATATACCCGATAAAGTGGGAGGAAGGACGACCACCGCCATAGCTCAACCGGCAGAACATCGAACGCGTTATTCCACGCTTGCAGGTTGCGTCTCTGCCAGCGGTTGCCTTTTTCGTGCACTTCAATTTCTTCACAGTAATATCATAAGTTACTACGAATAACGTCGCCTACATACCCTCCTTGGCTTCACATTCCTGTAGCTTCTCATATTCCAGAAAGGCATAAGCAATTGAAGAATAAGAAAGCTGACTTATATACCACGTAAGGAAAAATAGTAATGTCTACACGGTGCTCCCGAGAAGTATTCTTTATCACTGTACGCATTCATGCTTCGATGAAAGTATATTCATAAGTATAATGAGTGCAATCTGCAATTTGATAGCGAGGCCAATCACGGCAGGCTGCCTGGTAATGAATGTCATCAGAAGGGGCTCTCCTAAACGGGCAACAAAGTCTAAGTATACAAGATTTTTTTTTATTGCGATAGCAATTATATGGACACTCTCGGCTGGTTTTTGCCGTCGGCGTTGCCGCCGCCGTTGGCCGCCGCGGTCATCCCCCGTATATGTATATGTATCTATATAACCGGCCCCGCCCGTCGTTCGTGAGCGTGAAAAGACGCGAGGGGGGGGGTGTCCCTCGAGCGCCCTTCGATTTTACGAGCGCGGTCGTCGCGGGCGCGCGCGTTATCTCCCCTTCTCGGCGGCCGACAGCGGGGGGGCCGGTGCACCCTTCTACGTGCTGCGCTCTCAACACGAAGAGAATGTGGTGAGCAGAGTGTCCCTGGAGCGGCCGTATGCTCATAGAACCAGGGTTTTCTAGAGTTGCGTGAGATCGGATCCAAAAGAGTTAGCTGCCAGCCTCACTTCGTATAATATTACAATTTCTTGCTATCGCAATGATTGCTTCACCCTTGCGGTGAAACTGTGACTTTTTTCCTTCTATCATTTCCCATCAATGTAACTATGTTCCCACGGCTGAGTTCTCGGCCACCTCACAGATTTCAACAGCGCAACTGTGTAGCGGTAAAGTTGCGAAGGAGGGCCGCACGTCGGTTATACGGATAAAATATTTATATCAGCAGAAAATAAGCGCAACACACCTACGCGCTTTACGTTTTAGCGTTTGCCACGGTTCGCAAAATACTAAATCCGACGCTTAACTGTCATAGAATATATTGTTACGGGGAGAAAAGGCGTTTAAGAATATATTTACACTGTCTTTACAGCACTCGAAGGCAGGCATGCAAGATGGAGTCCAGTCTGCTCGAGATCTCTCTCAGCGTCGTCTTCTTCACTATGGTGTTCATCTTTGGCACCCCGTGACATCACCCCCCGGCGGCGAAGGCACCGTCTCGGTGCTCGGCTGGTCCGAGTAATAGCGCTTCAGCCGATTTACGTGAACAATGTCCGAACACGATCGCGCCCGGTTGGTGTGAAGAGGCTCGATTTCGTATGTCACGTCGGTGACTTGGCGCACGACACGGTACGGACCGGAGTACGGCGAAGTCAACTTCTCGCACAGGCCAACTCGCCGTGAAGGCGTCCAGAGAAGGACCGTGTCACCTCTGTTGAACTGGACATCACGGTGGCGGGCATTGTAGACGAGTTGTTGCTTCTCTTGCGAATCGCTAAGACGCAGGCGAGCAATCTCGCGTGCCTCTAGAGCTCTGGATATGACACCACGAGCATATTCTGATGTATGGGTAACGGCAGGAAGGAGCGTGTCAAAAGGGAGCGTGGGGTCTCGTCCATACAAGAGAAAAAATGGCGAGAAACCTGCGGTATCATGCCGGGATGTATTATACGCAAATGTCACGAATGCGAGAGCGGCGTCCCAGTCACTATGGTCGGAAGAGACGTACATGGCGAGCATTTCGGTGATAGTTCGATTGAGCCGCTCTGTGAGCCCGTTGGTCTGAGGGTGATACGCCGTTGTGAACTTGTGCTTTGTAGCGCAAGAGTGCAATATGTCTTGGACAACCTGTGACAGGAAGCAGCGACCCCGATCGGTAAGCAGTTGTCGAGGAGCGCCATGGTGAAGTATAACGTCTTCCAGGAGGAAGTCAGCGACGTCGGATGCACAGCTGGTAGGGAAGGCCCGCGTGATCGCATACCGAGTGCTGTAATCCGTGGCGACGGCTATCCACTTGTTTCCATTGACCGATAGAGGGAAAGGGCCAAGGAGGTCAAGGCCTACCCTATAAAATGGTTCAGATGGTATTTCAATAGGCTGAAGGCGTCCTGCTGGAAGGGCTGCTGGTTTTTTGCGGTGCTGACAGGGCTTGCACGAACGGACGTAACGGTCGACGGACCGGTAAATACCGGGCCAAAAGAAGCGACGTCGAACACGGTCATAAGTTCTTGAGACCCCCAAGTGACCAGCCGTAGGAATATCGTGCAACTGTGTGAGGACAGTCTGACGCATATGTTTGGTCACGACCAACAGCAGGTCAGGTCCGTCAGGATGCATGCTGTAGCGATATAATACGCCATCTTGGAGCAGAAACATACGGAGAGACGGAGGAGTTGAGGGACCACTCAGCCGAAGAATGATATCTCTTAAGTGAGGATCACGGCGTTGCTCATCTCCGATGTTGCCGAACGCGGAAAGTGCCAACACGCAAGTCGATTCGCCGCTCTCAGGAACGTCTGGTGGGTCTACTGGATGACGCGACAAGCAATCGGCATCCTCATGTTGGCGGCCCGATTGGTACACCACTGTGTATGAATATTCTTGTAACCGTAGAGCCCACCGGCCGAGGCGTCCAGTAGGATCCTTTAAGGACGACAGCATACGACAGCCAGCATAAGGCGTGGTGGTCAGTGACGACTGTGAATGGTCGTCCATACAAATATGGCCGAAATTTCCCCACTGCCCAGACGAGCGCGAGGCATTCGCGTTCAGTGATTGAGTAATTGCGCTCCGCTGGCGACAAAAGACGGCTAGCGTATGCAATGACACGCTCGCAACCATGCTGACGTTGTGCCAAAACAGCTCCGATGCCGTGGCTTCTGGCGTCGGTGCGCACTTCCGTGGGAGCGGACATATCAAAGTGGCCGAGTATCGGGGGGCGTCGTAAGTCTGGTTGTCAGTTGAGCGAATGCTCTGGCTTGTTCAGGTCCCCACACAAACGTCACGTCTCTCTTGAGTAGTTCCGTGAGGGGGGCGTGCGACGTCAGCGAAATTTCTCACAAATCTGCGAAAGTATGAGCAGAGGCCCACAAAGCTTCGAACGCCGTTCGCACAGGCCGGCACAGGAAATTCCTTAACTGCGCGAACTTTCTCAGGATCGGGACGAACACCAGAAGAATCGACAAGGTGTCCGAGGACAGTGAGTTGCCGGCGGCCGAAGTGGCATTGCGATGAGTTTAGCTGAAGACCCGCCTTGCGGAAAACAGAAAGAATTGTCGAGAGACGCTCGAGGTGGGGCTCGAAAGTCGGCGAAAGGACAATGACATCATCAAGGTAGCACAAGCAGATTGATCACTTGAAACCGTGAAGGAGAGCGTCCATCATTCGTTCGAATGTAGCTGGGGCATTGCACAACCCGAACGGCATCACTTTGAATTGATAGAGCCCATCAGGAGTTATAAATGTCGTCTTTTCACGGTCCATGTTGTCAACTGCTATCTGCCAGTACCCCGTACGAAGGTCTATGGAAGAGAAATACTTTGCTCCGCTGAGGCAGTCAAGGGCGTCATCTATCCGTGGCAGAGGATACACGTCTTTTTTCGTTACCTTATTAAGATTTCGGTAATCGACACAGAAGCGCCAGCTGTTATCTTTCTTCCTGACGAGCACGACTGGCGAAGCCTAAGGACTTGCAGAAGGCTCAATGATGTCTCGGGCAAGCATCTTGTCGACTTCTTTCTGGATGACGTGGCGCTCGGTGGAGGAAACCCGATAGGGCCGCCGGTGTACCGGATTTGCATCGCCGGTGTTAATCCGATGCTTTACCATGGTTGTTTGGCCTAGTGGTCGGTCATATAGATCAAGGATGTCTTGGTACGACTCAAGAAGGCCATGAAGCGCGCGCACATGCTCGGCCGGGAGGTCAGATGCGATCATTTTCGTGATGCATTCCAGTGTAATGTTCGACTTAGGCCTGCCGGGTGACGGCGTATCCTCTGTTAAGGCAGATATGTGGTAGTCGCAGGCCGGGGCAAGGGTTGCGAGGGATATCCCTCTGGGCAGCACTTGAGAGCAAAGTCCAAAATTCACAATAGGGAGACATGCCGCGTTGTCCTTTATACTGACAAGCGTGTGTGGGAGCGTAACGTTCACCGAACATAGGATGGTAGTGTTAGGTGACACGACGTAATCACTGTCGGCCACAGGCGGATCTGGAGAGACGTCTATATAAGTCACAGCTCGACAATCTTAGGCTGATATAGTCGGCGGAGCATAGCCTTCGTGGCGCAGGATCAGGAGGCTCAACGGCATGTGGTAGTGCGAGTTGAACAACACTCGCAGAGCAGTCGATGAGGGCAGAATGTTGCGACAGAAAATCAAGTCCGAGAATGATTTCATGTGGGCAGTGCTCTAGGACGTAAAAAAGAACAGAAGTATGGCGTCCAGCAACAGTGACACGGGCGGTACACATCCCAGTTACAGCTGGTGTTGTACCATCGGCTACTCGGATTACAGTGATCGGAGCAGGAGTGAGCACTTTCTTTAGTCGAGCACGAAGACTGGAGTTCATTACTGACATGTGAGCGCCGGTGTCAATGAGTGCTGTTACCGGTGTACCGTCGACATTTACGTTGATCAAGTTGTTGTGTGCGGGTAACGTATGCAGAGGAATTGTGGGTCGGGTCGTCAAGGCAGGCTCACCTCTCGGAGCTGCGCCCGTTAGTTTTCCGAGGGCTGGCGGGAGTAGCAGGGTGAGGGAGAGCGGCGACGAAAAGGTGAGCGGGGCCATGCGTCCGGATGGCGAAGGGGAGCGGTTTGGTCGTGCGGGCAAGAATGGCGTAACGGCGTCTTGTTCAACCTGTACGGGCATGCGGGAACCATTAGGCGGGCGTCGGGTGTTGGCATAGGGCGGCCATGACTGCGAGGTCCAGGAACTGCGGCAATGACGTGAAATATGGCCAACTCGACCACAGCTGAAGCATATAGGCCTGTAATCGGAGGTTCGCCATTCCGCCGAGTTCCGGTAACCAGGCCGATTGTACGGGCCTCGGGACAGATAAGGTACACTGGGTAGTCGGTAGTCGGGTCTGTTTACTGGGCAGAGCGTCTGGAGTCCTGCGTTGGCCAGTTCTTGGCGCACAACTGTCTCATTTAGAGAAATTGTCGCGCGCGAATCATCAGGAGCACGGACTTGATCAGCAATTGGAGTTGCAGCCTCAATTTCGCGGCGGACGATGCGCACAATACTGTCGGATGCAGCAGAAACTGGTGGTAAACGGGCGTCCTCGCAGGTTCATGTTGCGGCGGTGTTGGGAAGACGTGAGAAGTGTGCAGTAATACGACGACTTTTCGCTTCCTCAAAGCGGCGGCATTCATGAATGACGTCGTCCACTGTCGATGAGTTTCGGAACACGTGGAGATTAAAGGCATCATCCGCGATTCCTTTGAGGATGTGTGCGACCTTTTCAGATTCCGGCATCCTGCCATCAACCTTGCGGCAGAGGGCGAGCACATCCTGAATATATGTCATGTATGACTCGGTGCAGGACTGAATTGGGCAGGCGAGTTCCTTCTGCGCGGCACGACGGCGCCCAATGGGCTTGCCGAGGAGATCGATGAGTTTTTGTTTGCACAAATCCCAACTCGTGATCTCCTCCTCGTGGTTGGAAAACCAGACTTTAGCCGTTCCCTCAAGGTAAAACAGAATGTTGGCCAGCATGAGCGTTGGGTCCCAGTTGTACAGTGCGCTCACCCGTTCGTAGAGCTGAAGCCAATCTTCGACATCAGTGTCGCCGGTGCCGGAAAAGGTGCCTGGGTCACACGGTTGGGTCAGGACGACGGTGCGGTTAGAGGCGGCTGGATGCGGCGCTCATGGCTGCGGCGCTGATGGTTGCGGCGCGGTCGGTCGCGGCACGGTTGATCAGTTTCCGATGCATCCTCGTTCTCGTTTTGATCAGCCATCGCAGAGGCGGTTAAGGAACGTCCGCTGCGTAGAATCGTTGTGGATGTTGAATCTTGGAGGACCCGCACCTCCACCAAAATGTTACGGGGAGAAAAGGCGTTTAAGAATATATTTACACTGTATTTACAGCACTCGAAGGCAGGCATGCAAGATGGAGTCCAGTCTGCTCGAGATCTCTCTCAGCGTCGTCTTCTTCCCTATGGTGTTCATCTTTGGCACCCCGTGACAATATCATTACATTCTGCTTACAACTTTGGTGACGTACTTTGTCGCTGCCCTCGCTACAGCGCGCGTAGCTGCCGCTAGCTGCTGTGTTGGCCCGCTTTGACGACAGACCCTTGTCAGAACAGTCAGTGCTCGAATGCCGACGCGAACTGTCTTCGCACAGAAAATCAGACAAGGCCTTATTGAACTTTTTGCGTGGCAGTGGCCTTTTGAATAGGCTATAGCACCCCCACGCTCTTTTTTCTTTTCGCGCGTCTACTCTTCTCTCCGCTTTCCTTCCCATCTTTCTTTCCTTTTCCCCCTCCCCTTAGTGCAGGGTAGCAAACCGGGATGCTACAATTCTGCTTGACCTCCCTGCCTTTCTCTCATTTTATTTTCTCTCTCTCTCTCTACACTTACCTAACATTACAGTTTGTTCGTAAAATGCTTTCAGCTGTACCTCCTCTAGCAAGCTGTACTACACATAAGAAAACCAGCGATCTGCCGGCTATTCGCGCGTGCGAAGGGAACGGTTACATATGTTCTTTCAAGATATTCAGTAGTATTCAAATGGCTCACATGGAAAAAAGAAGATATCAACAGTGGAAAGCAGTAAGGCGAAAGTGCAGTTCCATTACCATCAGGCCGACTCGAAAATTTGTGCAATAAGAATGCCAAAGTTTTCACAGGATAGTGTGAGTTTCGTGACTGTTTCATTAAAACTGCAACTACCAAAAAAGCCGAAATCGATTTTTCGTTGCTGCTCACAACGTGACAAACATTTTCCCGCATTTTGAAGCATTCGGAGACGATGAACCAACTTACGAGTCCTCCGGATGTGAGGTAAAAGCTGTCCCACGACATCAACATTCCCCGGATACGAAGATATGGTCCACGTGTGGCCTGGAACGACGTCCTCTGAAAGAGACAGCAAATAAAGAATTGAAGAAAACACTGGAATAATTAGCGCCTCTTAATCCTCATTAGTCACCCGCTTGGTCTTATAAAGGTATTGACAGTAGGCAAGCACTCCAAGTTCGGTGGCATTCTGACATTCACCGATGCCAAGTCGATGGGAGTGCCTGATGCGCGCTAAAGACTCGGGGCCAGCACTTGGCATCAGCGATGGAGAGGGGAATATAAAATCACTCTGGTCCAGAACGTATATGGGGAAACTCGTGAAATTGCCGAGGGGCAAACGATCGCGTGAAACACACTGAGATCAAGCACCTACGAAAAACATCCTCAACAGCTCAGTACACTAAATAAAAACGTGCCCCAAAGATTTATAACAGCGAAGTTATCAAACAAATATGGACAGTCGGATACAACTGAATAAGTCCGGACAGGCCCCGCCCAGATGACAGAAGCACGGCAGCCAATCGTCGCCATGACGAAATCAATAGTCCCGCCTTATGCACTCGGCAATCTTCTCTGAAGGAGCGGTGACTGGCCGTCGGGCTCATGACGTCAGTCTGAAGAGCGCGCCTATTCGTGCAGGCTTATGTGCATCCGCCTTTGGAAATGCCGCGGACTCGTAAATTTCTATCCGACTATACAGTAGAATCACGTTTATACGTTTTTCACGGGAACCGCAAAATAAAACGTATGCAAAAATCGCATTAACCAAGAGGTTAGAAAAAAGTGGAAAACGTGCATACTAACTCAGCAACTGACTTTTATTGAGCAACATTTAAGTATTTGGTCGACCTGTGCTGCGCTTTCTCCTTTTGGTGGCGTGCATACTGCAGATTTTATTAACGCGGCTTCAGCTAGTACACTAAATATTAAACGTAGGATCTGCAAATATCTCGGTCAGTATATGCTTTTTCGGTCGTATTATCCCATCTTGGGCAAACATGTGATGGTTTCCAAACGCATGAAGATGCATTATTTCCAAGGCACGTTGGCCGGGCATAAATAAAAAAAACGTATTAGGCCGAAAAACGTATTACGCAGAATCGTATCAGCGAGATTTCCACTGTACTTCTAAAACTATGTTTACGTCGATAACCAAGTTTTCGCTGAAGTGTGTTCGAACGAAAATCTGTCTCCGAATATGCAACGTACATCGAACGTACTACCCAAAATAATGACGGCCTACTGCCGCAGGCGTCCGAATACGCTACTGGAGTACACGCATTGTGGCGATGTGCATAGCCCGTACCTGGTTCCGTCTGAGATGCCGTGAGATGCCAAGGAAAAATGTAGTGTTTCTGGACGCGCAGCATCGCCCGATAAACGAACCACGCATCGTGACCGAAGATGAGGCCCTCGTTGTCTCCGACGACTTTGACCACAGCAGAACAGGCCATTATCTGGTCGATTGCATAGAGGTCTAAGTCACGCCCCAAGACGTGTTCCAAGTCCTGTATGTCGCCCTGAGCGTTGAGGTGCCTGCGAAATTCGTTATCAGTATGAACGCTAACGTGCTACCCATCATCTTTTTTTTTTTTTGATGAACCCATGTTACGCCGTTTCTTCGCGTGCGTATGTCGGTTTAAAAAAAAGATAAGAAAAGAGGAAGGAGCTCTGTAATGATACTTGATGATGATGATGACATGTGCTGTTTTGTGGCGAAAGGGCCAATGATGGCGCAAAAGCGCCAAAACGTATGTGATGATAAGTAGGAAATGAATGGAAGCCTGTAGTACCGCCTGTATATGGTTCTTCAACGACGCTTATTATGCAATCAATACGTTATGCAACACTTTGGCGAAGAAACACTTCAGAGTCTGTATCAAAACGGCGCTGTAAAATTCTAATAGTGCCTCTGTATAAGCAACATTAGTAATCATTGACACAAGTTGACTTTATAAACAAAGTACACTCTAAGCCGAAAAGGACCAAAAGGGGGTATGACATTGGTCCTTTAGGGGGACTAACTGGGCTGCCACAGATTTTGAACCATTTTTGGACCAACTGCGGGAGTAACTACAGCGGTTCAACTGTTACCCCCTAGTATTTACTCCACTTGGTTTAAATGTTGGTCCTCGTAGAATGCTCCAGGGGGACTAACAGTTGAACCGTCTGGACGAATCGAAAAAAAAATGGCGCCCTTGCACTAGTAGGTATAGTTCATGGTAATTCCAACTTAATCAGCATTGGAGACCGTAGTTATTGGGACAAGCGCACAAACATACACACACACACACACACACAATAACATCTCAAAGTGAAACACCGCAAACACCGCCCGCCCGCGCTACACAGCCGAAAACCAGCCATCGGATATATATAGGCACAGTGTTTTGACCTCCCATGTAGTGCCGGTGGGAGACTTCTGTTCGGTGTAATAAAACAATAAACATTGACAGCGCAGTACGTCTAAACTTACGTGGGCTTATTCGTAGCACCTAAGCACAGCGATCTTTTAATCTGAATCCGCGTTATCTCGAACACCCCTTCAGTCAGTGAATTCGAATTATCAGCTGGCACTCGATCGTGTCGGCAGAACCAGCGTTAGCAGTGCTGGTGCACAACTCCACACACACAAACATAGCAGCGACGCTTATGCAGGAATGCCGGCGAAGCAGTGAGGCGCCCGTCAATGCCGCTGCCGTCTACTTGCCGATAACGTCACTAGGCTTACGAGGAGCACGGCTGTACTTACGACCCCCCGGCGATCACAACATGCGTTTCCTGAGCAATTTTCGTCGTCGTTATTTTAGACACAAAGGAAAAATAGGTGGGTGTTCACTGTCCGCGGCGTATTACGCAGTGATGTATATATATATATATATATATACATGTATAATTACAACGACGAGACCGCTCGCAAGCACGGTTGTTTACTGTGCACACCACCGGCCGCACGATGATTTGTATCGCCACTCGCCTTCATGTTAAATGTTTGGCGATGATTGTCGCATGCAGAGAAAGACAGAGTTTGAACTGTACTTTAATCCAGAAGACACTATTTTCCGCGAAACAAATTCTGTGCGACGTTTCTTCCACCTGTGCCGCAACGCACTCACACCGGCCGCCGGCCCGGCCAGCCGGCTCGGTGCCGATGACGTGCGAAGCCTACTTCGTATATCGCTTCAAAGTTGTGGCAAGTGACTCGGCGGGAACACGACCGCTGACGAACAGCTTACTTTTCTTAGCGCTGTCGGTGTTCTTCGTAGTTCTTCCTAATTCGGCACATTGAAACTTATTATCCGCGGTGTCCGGGCTCGGAGGCTTGCACTTGTTTGGGCCCGGCAGTGCCGGCAGCTCGATAGGGAAGAAACGTGCCGGAACTCATCCGCTCGCTGTGTGCGCCGGCACGAGTTGAACTTGCCTCTTATAAAAGCTTCGATTCGTTGAATAGTGCTTCGCTTCCACTCTGGCGTACAACCGATATAACTCGTCTTCGTGCTAGCCGACGGGGCCGAGCAGTGCAGCGCGGCAGCAGGCGATCGGCGCGCAGTTACTCTCCCCGTTGGTCCCTTCATTGCCGGGCGTTTGCGCACGACACGCACTGTAACGCATTTACTCCCTGTTGGACGAACCGTTTATCCGTTGGTTTAACGACTGCAGTTAGTCCAAATTTGCCGGATTTCGGCTTAGAGTGTAAGGGCACGTTAAACTTACCTTCTCATCAAATAAATGCAACAAAACATATGAAATCACGGCCAATCATTTAATTGGTTATTTCATTATTTGGCGAGGTTTTCATCATTACTACCAGCATTTAAATGAGCGTTAGACGAATTGCTTAATAAAAAAGCGTCCGTAATTGATCACAAAACGCGCAAGTCTGGAAAAGCTCTAATGCAGTGCTCTCATAATCGTATGAACGGTGCTCTTGCGCCGTAAAATTTACGTAATTGGGTTACACTTGCGTAACTCAAGAACATTCGCTTCAAGCAGTACTTAAATTAAGCTGACTTGCGTCGCAATATTTGTATTCGATTCCTTTCGATTGTATTCGAGCTTGTCGAAAATATTATTTTCTATATTCACCGAATTCAACCAACAGCTTCGTTTATCACCGATTCCCACTTAATCGTGGTATCCCCTCGCATTTCTTTTCATTTCCGTGCCTCATGCCCTGGCGGGAATGTTCGAAAACAGGAGCAAGTGCTTTACACACACACACACACACACACACACACACACACACACACACACGCACACACACACGCACACACACACACACACACACACACACACACACACACACACACACACACACACACACACACACACACACACACACACGCACGCACACGCGCACGCACACACACACAGATGTGCCTCCATCCAGCAGCATCGCTAACGATTGGCTCGCTCGGCTCGTGTTTCTGAGCGCTGCTGTCCCGCTGGACTGTGCCTCTCGCTGCGTCGTCGCTGACAAGCGTATCGTCGCTGAACTGCTAATAAACCTCTCCACAATTGGTGGAGGGTGCTGTACTTCCCGGTCGCTACACCCTGGAGCTGCGAAGCCGAACGCTTCCGCCCATCATGACCGACAGCGCTAACCCACCGGCGCCTTCACCCCAGTCCGTCACCTGCACCGGAATCCCTCGGCTGTGGGACCCAAAGATCTTCAGCGGTGCAGATGAGACCGACGTAGAATACTGGTTTGACCACTACGAACTGGTGAGCGCGCATAACAAATGGAATGACCCCGACAAGCTAGGCCACGTCATATTTTATCTCACCGACGTCGCCGAGCTATGGTACAACAACCACAAACACGGCATCCCCACATGGTCCGCTTTCAAGAAGGCGTTCTCCGAAGTGTTCGGACGACCGGCGGTCCGAAAACAGCGCGCCGAGCAGCGCTTGCGCGTCCGCGCTCAGAAGACAGTCGAGAGCTTCACCAGCTATATTGAGGACGTCCTCGACCTTTGCCGACTCCATGCCCGACGCTGACAAGATTCAACACATCCTCAAAGGTATTGACGAAGGCGCATTCCACATGCTCGTGGCTCGGAATCCACGCACAGTGCCAGAAGTCGTCAGCTTGTGCCAGAGCTACGACGAATTGAAGAAGCAACGTGGACTGACTCGACAGCCTCAGCGGAGCGGTGAGTCGCTGTCCAGTCTTGACACCATGCATGACACTTCCACGTTGCTTCAGCAGGTCCGAGACTTCGTTCGTGAGGAAGTGGCTCGCCAACTTTCTTTGCTTCCCTTCACTTACGAGCCCACCTCCCGTCTGCCCGCCACGCTCCGCACCGTCATTTCCGAGGAGGTCGCCAACGCTGTTCCCCTTGCGCACCACGAGCCGTCTCCATCCACACCTGTCAACTACGCGCCTGCAGTCCAGCCTCTGGCCGCTCCTGTCACCTATGCGCAACCCGTGCAGCCTGTGGCCGCGCCCCTCAAGTATGCACAGGCAGTGCGTAGGCTTCCGCAGTCAGCGTACACCATGCCCTCACAGCCTGCGCGACCGGCACGTTTATACGGCCTCTTGGGCAGCACCACCAGTCAACCATCCTTGGAGGACGCCTGATAACCGCCCGATATGCTATGCCTGCGGCACTCCCGGACACGTCGCCCGTCACTGTCGCCGTCGCCCCCCCAACGTTTAGCGATGGTGCCCGGTGGTCGCAATACAGCAGCCAGCCGCCCTTCCCCCCCCATACGTTCCTGGCCTCTCACCGCGCTATGACCCTAATAACCAGCCTGACCAGCCTGACTTCCAGCCGCTGCGCTCACCATCTCCACGTCGACGATCGCTCTCCCCCATGCGTCGCCGGCCCGTACCTTCCAACCAGGAAAACTGAGCGCCGCAGTTCCAGAGGCAAGAACTGCGCCGTCTTCGAACTGCCCAAGCCCTCGCTCTTCTCCTGCTAACGTGGTCGCCATAACTGTTGAAGGTGTTTGTACTTTTGCGCTTGTAGACACTGGCGCAGCCGTTTCTGTTATGTCCAGTAATCTCTGCCGTTCACTACCCAAGGTGACGACGCCACTTTCCGGACTGTCCCTCCACACCGCAAGCGCACAGCAAGTGACGCCTCTCGCAGCCTGCACTGCAAGAGTAGTTATAGCAGGCCATCTGTACATCGTTGAGTTTATAGTCCTTTCTGCCTGTTCGCATGACGTCATCCCCCGGTGGGACTTCCTATGCCGCCATAACGCCATCATCGACTGCGCACGGGCCGAAGTTGAGTTTTCGCCGTTGTGTGACGCCCCATTACATGACGCTCTTCATAGGCCGCCTAAGTTGATCGTCCGGGAGGAAACCGACATTCCTCCTGACGCTTTCGCACTTGTTCCCGTCTCCTGCGATGCTCTCAGCGATGCTACAGTTTTTTCACGCCGTCCGATGTCTTCACGACTCGCAAAGCGCTACCGCCACCTTTCGCAACGCTTGAGATCGTCGCCGGCAGCAGCAATATGTTTGTGTTCAATCCGCTCTGCGCGCAAGTCACGTTGCTTGCAGGCGAATGTCTCGGCCGCGTGGAAGACCTTGACTCATCGTCTGTGGTTGACGTCCCGTACGATTACTGCGACCAACCGCATGCCCTTCCAGCCCTCGAGGAGTCGTCATGCGACATATTTTCTAGCGCCATCGCCGATACCCTCACGCCTGCCGAACATGCCGACCTTCTTCTTCTCCTGAACGAATTTCGCAATTCCTTCGATGAGTCGCAACCTCAACTATGCCGCACGTCGCAAGTGCAGCATTACATCGACACAGGCGTACACCAGCCATTGCGTCAAAGACCATACCGCGTCTCCGCTGAAGAGCGCCGCGTCATTAACGGCCACGTTTGAACGGCTTATGGACAACACGCTACGTGGCCTGAAGTGGTCTATGTGTCTTTGTTATCTCGATGACGTCGTGGTCTTTTCGCCCGATTTCCCTACACACCTACTTCGCCTTCGGCATGTTTTGACTTGCCTAACCAACGCTGGCCTTCAACTGAACCTCAAGAAATTCCACTTCGCTGCACGGGAGCTGATCATCTTAGGACACATCGTGTCCAAGCACGGCGTCTTACCGGACCCTGCAAAACTTCGGGCAGTGGCAGAATTTCCCAAGCCGACGACTGTGAAGGAACTTCGGAGTTTTGTAGGCCTATGTTCCTATTTCCGGCGCTTTGTTCGCAATTTTGCATCTATCATATCACCATTGACCCAGCTTCTTCGCGGTGACGTGGTCCTCTCCACCTGGTCCCCTGAATGCGACATCGCCTTCGCAACGCTGCGCCGCCTGCTCACTTCCCCACCTATTTTTCGGCACTTCGATCCGACAGCTGCTACCGAAGTACACACAGACGCCAGCGGCGTAGGGCTCGGCGCTGTCCTCGCTCAACGAAAGCCAGGCTACTCAGAATACGTAGTCGCTTATGCAAGTCGCACGCTGACGAAAGCGGAAACTAATTACAGCGTGACCGAAATAGAGTGCTTGGCTCTGGTGTGGGCGCTTGGAAAGTTCCGGCCATACTTATACGGCCGCCCGTTCGACCTGGTAACCGATCACCACGCGCTTTGTTGGCTCGCCACGTTGAAAGACCCTTCTGGCCGCCTAGCACGATGGGCACTCCGCATCCAGGAGTACGATATTCGAGTCGTATACCGCTGCGGACGCAAGCACTCTGATGCCGACGCCCTGTCCCGTTCACCTTTACCTCCAGATCCGGTGTGCGGAACCACTTGCGCCCACCCCTTGTCATCTCTCAATCTCGACTCGATAGCCACCGAACAACGTCGTGAACCGTGGATCGAATCTCTTCTTGATTATCTATCTGGCACGTCCGCCCTTCCTGTGTCTCGGTCCATCCGACGCCAAGCTTTCCATTACACCATCCGCGATCAACTGCTTCACCGCCGCAACTACTCTCCTGATGGCCGCCGGTGGCTACTGGTCATTCCACGCAGCTTGCGATCACGAGTATGCGCCTCTCTCCACGACGATCCGCAATGTGGCCACGCCGGAGTGTTCAAAACATACGAACGCCTTCGCCATCGGTATTACTGGCGCGGTATGTACAATTACGTGAGGAAATTCGTGCAGTGCTGCCCTGACTGCCAACGACGCAAATCGCCACCTCAACGTGCCACAGGTGCATTGCAGCCGCTTCCATGCCCTGCGAAACCGTTCGATCGCGTCGGCGTTGACCTCTACGGTCCCCTTCCAATGACACCGGATGGGAATCGCTGGATTATAGTTGCTGTCGACCATCTGACACGCTACGCCGAAACTGCCGCTTTGCCGAGTGCTACCGCTCGGGATGTCGCCTCTTTTGTCCTACATCACTTCATACTTCGACATGGCGCACCTCGAGAGCTCCTTAGCGACAGAGGACGCGCTTTCCTCTCCGAGGTTGTCGAAGCCATGCTTTCTGAATGCAACATCATTCATCGAACGACCACGGCATACCATCCACAGACTAACGGGCTCACAGAACGGTTTAACCGCACGCTGGGTGATATGCTCTCGATGTACGTGGCATCTGACCATGGTAATTGGGACCGTGTTCTATCATATGTAACATTCGCGTACAACACCGCGATACAAGCAACTACGGGATTTTCGCCTTTCTTTCTCCTTTACGGACGCGAGCCTTCACATACCATCGACACTGTACTTACCTACCGCCCTGATGCTTTCCGAGTGTCAACCTATCTCCGACGTAGCTCGACAAGCCGAACAGTGCCGCCAGCTCGCTCGCACTTTTACATCGCAAGAGCAGCAACGCCAGAAAGAAAACCGCACCACCTCACTTCCAGATCCTAGCTATGCCCCAGGGTCTCTTGTATGGCTGTCTGTCCCATACCAAACTCCGGGACTGTCCTCGAAGCTCGTTCCAAAGTACGAAGGGCCCTACCGCGTCTTGGAGCAAACCTCTCCGGTCAATTTTCTTATCGAGCCAGTTCCTCGATCGGATGACATGCACCGGCGTGGACGTGACATCGTCCACGTTTCACGTCTCAAGCCTTATCATCAGCCTCTGCCTGAAACATCTTAGGTCGCCAGGATGGCTCTTTTTCAGCGGGGGCGATTGTGAAGAAGAAGATGTGCCTCCATCCAGCAGCATCGCTAACGCTTGGCTCGCTCGGCTCGTGTTTCTGATCGCTGCTGTCCCGCTGGACTGTGCCTCTCGCTGCGTCGTCGCTGAACTGCTAATAAACCTCTTCACAACATATATATATATATATATATATATATATATATATATATATATATAAAACAGGCGCATTTGTCATCCATTCATGCAATGTAGGTTAGATGCTTATTAAGGTAGTTAGTAACGCAAGATGCCGTGCGCTGCCCAGTAACTGACCAAGAACGGAAAATAACATCCAATGAATGGGATTGTTATTGTTATTCCTGTACGTTGTTTTCCTGCTTTTACGCTGCGTTACATCATGACGTAACTTATACTATACAATTTGAATTTTCTTAGGATTCTCGGGATTACGCTTAGTCAGCTCCTGCTTTGAATTTCTTCGCATATTGCTTATTAATCCTATATCCAACATTGACAACCATGAACCCGTGGTGCGACGTGTTTTCACACTCATGAATAATCCGTTTGACTGGTGCACTTAGTATGCTCTATGACTGAAGCGGCCGAACATTCGTACAGTGTTGTTGTTCTGACCCGCCATCGTAGTTTAGCGGAAAAAATGTCGTGCTGCTAACGTCAAGGGCGTGCATTCGATTCCCTGTCCACGGTTGCCTCATTTCCAATTTGGGTGAAAAACAAAAACACCACTCTACTTAGATCCACGCTATGTAACCGCAGGCGGTCGAAAATAATCATGAGTACGCTACAGAGACCGCATAACGTCTTGGTCTTGGCGCGGAAGGTACCTTAATTTATTTTGTAGTTGCTGGTGTTTTTGCGTACAACTGTTCAAGTGGTTCTAGTCTCCTGGCGTCATATTTAGTATGCAACCGTCGGTTAGATAATTTTAACAGAGCATGGTTAAGATGTTTGTCTGTGGTCTCAAGAATAAGACATCTCTTAAGGGAAGAGCCGTTCTTCCTCTACGATTCTGCTTTAGCTCGCATTAAATTACATTGTATTAGATACGCAACCTATTTGACATGAATTTCATAAAAAAAGTTTTAGTTTGACAACGATTTACTTGAAAGTGCATGCTGGTTTACCCTCAGTTATGGGCGTAACGTTGGCTATGGTACAACGTTAGTGCATGATACAACGCGAGCCCCAGTGCCCAAAACAATCCACCGTAGTTCACGTTTGTGCGTGGTGCACAAATTAATTTCATATATAACAAGGAAAAATCAAGGGCATTAGTTCGTCGAATTTCATTTTACCATAGGCATCTCTGTGGACCACAATACCCAAGTCCTTTCATGAGCACCCTTTCTAATAATGGCATCTCCTGAACATTATGGTGAAGCTGTCAGGTTAGTCCGTTCAAAGTCTTTGAAGAACATAATGCGAAATAAATAACTGCGCTACACGAAACGTATTACTTCATTGTTCGTCGGTAGTGTTTGCTGTTCACCTGCCGTGCCATAACAGTCCTTCTTAAATTGAAAAAAAGGGAGCTTTGTTGTTTTCTGCTTCAGTTCAGGCAATATTCAGTCGTGCTGAAGGAATTCCTGAGATTAAGGGGAGATGCGATTCGGAACAAAAGCTGCGTTAATCTGTAGTCTAGGGCAATGAAATTTTCGCTGTATATATAGGCTTTTTTATGCTGATTTCAAATATGTATAGTTTTATAGTAAGTTGTACAGTTTTCGTTTTATGCCATGACAATGTGTAAAGTATAGTTCGTCTTTGGACAAACTTTTTATGCCACTAATCTTTTATGGTTTTGAGCCATTAATAGCTCATATTGCTCCACATTAACTTTAGAATGCAAATAACTATCAAGAAAGTGCGTATAGAATATTTTCGATGGTCAAGAAAAATCGTACTGCGAGAATTCTTAGAATCCTCAGCCCGTGCTAATTGCTTACTTTAATTTCGTAATAATCGTACAGGCGATATCAAGTTTTAAAGAAGATACTTGCACCCTTCACATGGTAAGCAATACGTGGGCAAAATTTCATCCCGATCGAGCTATCAGAAGTACCAAAAACATGATGTCCAGACTCAAGAAGTTGCCCAAAAATGGAGCTTGAGAAAAACGCATTTTAAAGGTATAAGTGAAAGCTCATCTATGCGGGAAAGATTCCTCATTTAAGATGATTTATTCCATCATGACAGCTTGGCAATCACGGTTATTTTGAGCATGTGGCTTTAGTGAACCCCCTCATGCGAAATGCAATGGCAAGCAGCCAGGTGACAATTTCCAGGAGGCTCTAGACAATGAGCACTTTTTTTTGTTTTTTAATAGCCACCTTGTGCTCTTTAAAAACGATTCTAACCTACTTCGAGTTTAATTACAATCTTCAGTTTTTCTTTTGTGAAAGTAGAGAAACTAAACTTGTGAAAGCAAATAAAAATGAAAAATATGTAATTTTGAAAAAAAAACTAGCGTTTTTCGACTCGAATCTCCCCTAATATGAAACATTGCACACAAGAAGACAAAAAAAAAGGAACAGTTATAAAAACAATCTGCGCACAGGTATATTAATTGCATCGCTGTAGGCGATGAACACATAAAGATGTGTAGGAAAAAACAAACTTGACATGGAGGGAAAACGCTGCACTCACTGAACTCTCGGGACATCCTTCAGCTTCCTTGAGTAATCTAGAGCATTGTTTTCCAATTCATCGCTGAGACCCGTCAATTGCTTCATTTGAAGATGGACCTGCAGTTTCAAAGAACGAAACGAACAGGTCAAAAGTAGCTTGTGAGTGCTACATGAGCACATTAACTTGTATTTGGCACTCTGTGTAAAACACACGACACCCTGTGCATTATTGTTAGGAAGGATCAACCAAACCGAAGGAAAATAAATGTGCGTCGTTTATTTTGAGGAGCCGCGGTTGCCAAAATGGTCACGCGTTCGCTGGAATAACACTGAAGTAATACGCTTGCCTGTATTCATATATCAAAGAATAGCAGACCATGCTAAATTCTGAATTATACGTTTTTTTTGTTTGCTAGAATAACATTTATGTACCCCCCACTGCAGAGACGTGTACTCATCATCATCATCAGCCGGACTGCGCTCAGTGCAGGCCAAAGACCTCTCTCATGCTACGTCGATCAACCTGGTCGTGTGCCTGCTGCGCCCCGTTATCCCCCCAAACTTCTTAATCTCATCTACTGACCTGACTTTCTGCCTACGCCTCGCGTGCCTGCTTTCTCGTGGAATCCAGCGTCTTACTCTTGATGACCAGTGGTTTTCTTGACTACGCACTACACGCCCTGCCCATGCCCATTTCTTTTTCGGGGTTTAGACTAAAATGTGCTTAACATCCTGTCCCTGACCCAATCTTGGGGTCACACCTCTCATTTGAGGGGCGAAGCACCTTAAGACCACACAATGTCCTTAAACCGCCGTCCGGCGTCTACAGCAGATGTAGCGTAGGTGCATGTGAACGAACCGAAACATCTGTGAGCAACACAAAGGTAATCAAAAGGCTGTTAACCGGAAAAAAACAAAATAAAAGGCCACAACAACGTAAAAACACCGACATTTAACCACCCATCAATCAAAGCATATGACAGAACAAAAGGTTAACAAGAACAAAATAAAAGGCTGTTAACCAGAATAAAGTAGAAGGCCACGATTAATGATCCGATGTACACGACTTCGCCCCATCATCAGCATTCACTTCGTGGATATGCGCGGACTTTTTTTCTATTGATGGCTCCCTGCGTGGTCCCTAATTTAAGCTCAACCCTTTTTGTAAGCCTCCTGTTTTCTGCTTCGTAGATAAGTAACACTAAGATGCACCTGTTATATACCTTTTTTTTAGGGGTATTGGTAAACTACCATTCATGATTTGACAACCTGGAAAATGCGCTCCCCTCTATTCTAAGTCTTCCAGTTACTAAAGTCTCATTATTGGGCTCCGCCGTCACTACGTGTCCTAAAGTATACGTATTCCTTTGCGACTTGCAGTGCCTCGCTACGTATCGCAAAGCGCTGTGCTCTTCCGAGACTGTGGAGCATTACTTTACTTATCTGCATATCAATCTTCAAACCTACCGTTCCGCTTTCATCGTCCAAATCAGTAATCATGATTTGCGATTTGTCCCGAATTATTCATTAATGCAATGTCAGCAGGGAATCGCAGGCTACTAAGACACTCCACTACCTCGTGTCTCTGTTCCTAATTTATGGCCCTGAAAACCTTCAGTAAGCACGCAGTCAATAACATTGGGTAGGTCATGTCTCCCTGCCTTACACCCTTCTGTTTTGGAATTTTGTCGTTTTCTTTATGAAGGAATATGATGGCTGTGGAGCCGCTGCTGATGTCTTCCAGAATTTTTAATATGGTGCGTCGACATCTTGTTTCCGTAGTGTCTGCATGAGTGCTGAGATTTCGAGCCAATCAAATGATTTATCGTAATCTGTGAAGGCTATACATAGTGACTAGTTATATTCCGCGAATTTATTCATTACCTATTTGATAGTGTGATAATGGTCTATTGTCGAGTAACCAGTACAAAATCATGCTTGGTCCTTAGGGCGATTGAATTATAAGGTGGTCTTATGGATTACGATGATGTCAGCATTCTTCCGAGATTCTGGCGTCCTCAACGTAAAAAGACACTTCACATACAGGGTGGCCAGTTTTTCCAGCAAAATCTGGTCACCCTGTTTTTTCAGCAGTTTTTCCAGCAGATTCCCTCTGAGGCTTCCCCTGCCGTTACTGTAATTCCCCTGTCGTTACTGGTGGAATGTTTGATTCCTTTGGGCTACTAATATTTTCCTACATTATTGTTCTGGTTGTCCTGCAACTATGCAAATCGCGGTAGACTTTCTAAGCTACATTAGCTATCTTCTCCGATACTAGTAGTGACGCTACCTTCCTTGTCTCTTATCGCAAACATCTGGTTTTTGCCTGCGCCCAGTTTTCTCGTCCCTGCTTTTAGGCTTCGTTCATTCCTTAGAGAATGCTCAATTATCTCCTTATCATACCTTCTAATGTCGCCTTGCTAACGCCTATTGATTAACTTCGCAAGCTCTGCCAGTTCCATTGCGTGATCACGCAATGATCACGCAATTAGTACGTTGCTGAAAATAACGCAGTTAGATGCAACTTGAAAATGCCGACATATAGCTCATTGACATTTTGATGATTAGGTGAGTACTTCTCGCGTTGCAAATATATATATATATGACTAATTAATCACATATCATCACTGAAAATACAGTAGTGGCTATTCGAGTGTACTGGGATCAATATGTTTAGGTTTGCATTGCGTAACGCCGTCCGTCTTTTTTAAAATCTTGTTGCGTGACATTTCGGACACCCTGTATTTGCAGAGCATTCGTAGGCATATTTAATTTATTTTTCCTTCGCCCTGTAGCTGTCACAGAACAGGCGGTGCCTAAGCGCTGAAATATTATTAACATTTTTCGATAAAGCGCCATCTATACGAACCATACTTGAAATAGCCTTTTTACCATGGCATTCTTTTAACTCAATGCCTGCAGAAATGTGTTTGCGCTTGTGTAAAGACAACTACATTTATAATTCAGAGGTTCCGCGGGACATTCGCAAAGATGGCGGCTGCCCCAAAGGTGACTGAAAAACATTTTTACAGCAGAGCTGCTATGGTCGAGGTGTGCCGCGTGTCGTACACTGACAATTATCGTAATCATCAACCGACACGCGCTGAATGACCGCTCAAGCATTCTGCACACATGGTTCGCAAGAGAAGCTGAAACGTGCCCACCAGCTCTGCTACGACCCAGCCTTGCAGAACTTGGTGCAAGCTACGCTTATTTGCTGGCTGTGCTTTTCAGCCACAAGCATGTTTGATTTTATTTTCCTGCGCCTATCGTCTAAAACGTCTGCCCGGCAAGCATGAACTTCCCTCTACGTCTTTAGACGGCAGCTGTATTTCCACGCAGCATCAACAACGAACCTACATAGTCCCAAAAGATTCCTCTAAATACAGCAGAGCTGAGTTAACTTACAGCCCAGTCAAACAAGGTTAATGTCAAGCTTTTCGAGCCTCTATAGAGTTCTATCTCGTTATAACGTACTGTAAGGTACTTTACCATGTGCCAAAACGACTCGTTGTGCTTTCTGGAGATCCTGCTGCTGCTGTGAGTATTTGTTGTTATCGGCAAAAAACTGGTCTAGTTTACGGCAGTACTCCGGCTGGCTCTCGCAGTAGCCTCCGAACATGTTCGTCCAGTGGTACTCGATCAGCTGCCGCGTGAGGTACGCCTCCAGAGCTCCGGCTGCATAGGCTTGAACTTCGTCCTTCGCACGTTCGTTCGTCTCGATTTGTAGGAAGGCCCATCTGACAACGGAAGTGAGAAAAAAAAACACTGGAATGGTTCTGATAGCTTCTTGCTCTAGATTGGATGACCCCCCCGCTATATGAAGGTAATTGTACAAAGAACGCTTTCATTTTTAACGCTAGTACACTTCTGGCGCTTTCTAACGTCACAAATACCACAACACATACCACCTTGACTCCTAAAAATGGCACAACGTTTGGATAGTCACCACGCCAAAGTTTTTGGAAGTCCCTTATGCCATCCCAACATAAACTTTCTTGCTATCTGCCAGTGAACTTAGTTGTCGTTTTAATATTTCGTGAACTGTAGGTAGTGCCAGTATTAAATAGACGTGCGAAACAGTCTCAATTTACTTACAACAATTACATTGCTAGCGATGAATAATTCCATGGAATGACAAGAGCAGCATTGAATGGCAATTTTTAGCACGATAATCTCACGCGCTTGCCGGCAACTTCACACTAGCTCCCACAACTCGGTTAGCGAAAACAACTGTGCAAGGAATAACTGCCGTAATCCAGCTGCAGTTCGATGTTAATGGAAGTGGTATGAAAGAAAATACGGTCTTACTTGAAAACACTAAATACACTTCAGTCTGAATACCATTAGGACATGATTTTGTGAGTTCAGCATCACCACTCTTCAGGTGTCGCAAATACTTTTAGTAATTCCATTTCGCCGGGGCGTGGCATCGACCAACATTAACCCAACTTTCTTCGTGCTCTCTGTTCCCAAACGGAAACCTCGTTCAAACAAAATCACTGTATTCGAGTAGAACTGAATTATAACAACGTACTCCGGTCTCAGAGCATACTCCACATACAGAAAGGGAGCAGCGGCATCACTTTAAACGACAACGGGCTTCTAGTTGTCTAAAATCTGTGCTGAAACGCAGATTCTTCTGACCGCCCCTGTACTGCAAGTGCTGATGCACAGTACTGCTACTATCATCAGCAGAACAAGTAAATGAAAAGCGCCTTTATGCTTTGGGATCTAAGGCGGTGGGAGAGGGAAGTGGGGATGAGGAGAAGCAACGTGTTGGTGAGGAGGAGAGAAAGGAGGCGAAAGGGTAAAGAATAGCATAGCCATGTGTAGTATAATATAGCAAGGAGTGGGAAAGGGAAGTAAGGTTAGGAGGACTGTTGTGAGAGTGAAGACAGAAAGGAGGATGTGAGAGACTAAATTACAGCATAACCATGTATAGTATAATATATAAAGGGGTAAGAAAGGTAAGTGAGAGGGAGGAATAGTGATGTGAGGGTGAAGAGGAGGGGAAGGCCACCAGATTCGTTGTTTTCTGTCTTCGCACCACTAGTGCATAGCTGCCCCATTTTTTTAATTATTATTATTATTATTATTATTATTATTATTATTATTATTATTATTATTATTATTATTATTATTATTGGTAGTATTAGTAGTAGTAGTAGTAGTAGTAGTAGTGCTAGTAGTAGCACTACTACTACTACTACTACTAGTAGTAGTAGTAGTAGTAGTAGTTGTTGTTGTAGTAGTAGTACCATTATTACAGTAGATAACATGAGCCCAGATCGATACATATTTTACAAACCCGCTTTCGTTAATGTCGTTCTTGAAGGTGCCCCATGCGACAGGAAGTTGCGGTGAGTCAGCGGCGAAGTCTGCATCTTGCGGTCGACCGTCATGTATCTGCAGCTTCTGGGAACCGCTATCTAGTGACACCCATGCCGATTTGGGTGCCTCTCCTTGTGACGCAATCAACGTAGAGCTCAGCCAGATTGCCAGTGCTATCACCGTAGGTACGTGATGCCGTTCCATTTCGAATCTGAGTGCGAGGCAATGCATGGCGGTAATAATGAGAGAATACAAGGTCCTTCATGGCAAATGTATCAATAATAACAACAATCAAGGTGCTAAATCGAGGTGCTCATGATACTAAGGAGGCACGAAGCAGGTGGCAACAGCAAATCAGTCAACAGAATCCAAATATGACCATGATATGAAGCACCGCAAATCAATTTTGAAAATTATTTATCCCGTGGGAATCCGCGATAACATATATAACCATCTCGATTATCTCAAGCTGGTAAGGTTTTCAAGTGAATCTAATTAATTGCCATTCGAGACAGCTTTTAACATACACTACTTAGGCAACAACAAATACAGTAGGCGTAGCTGAATTACCATTACTAGACTGCAGTGTCTCTCTGAAAAGTACAGAGTTTCTACCTAAAAATCAGGGCAGCTGTTAGGAGGAATTTGTTGAGGGGAAATGCGCGCTAAAAGAAGTACATAATAAAGTCTTCATATAGTACAGTCTTCGGCACGAACGCAAGCGGAAGTATAGATAACGGCTGTGGCTGTCCGCCAGAAAGGCCACATCACAAGCCGAATCTT